>JARHVA010008205.1:137500-145000 GCA_037957365.1 Torreya grandis | reverse complement strand
GGAGTTTCTCTAGATCAAGGGCAATTCAATGAACATCATAAATTATTTAAAGAGCTTGACTCAATCATCTTGGAATATTTTTGGGATTATTAATTATGATAAAAGTCTAATGTCATACTTTAAAGAGGTGACAATAGTACATGTGTATAAAGAAGGGAATAAGAGCACTGATAAAATGGCTAATCTAGGGGTTCATAAAATCTCATTCACTAGTTGGCAAGGTAATAATTTCCCCACTGACATCACTCTTTTTATCAAATTAGATAAAGGACACCCCATACAATGAAATGATGGTCTTATTAATGATGATTCAAATCTAGCTCAAGAGATTAAATGTTAATATGTGTAAGGAAATCATAAATTGTTCCTTTCTTAAGGCCTTACATGCTCGTCTCAATTTGGCCTCTCACATCAATAATTTATTTGGCTCCATTTCCAATATGCACTCTAGTTCCAAGGGCTCAAATCAAGAAGTTTATAGAAACACATTATGGGTGGTGACTGCAATCTATTCAAACCCATCTCCTATGAGGATGCCAAGGGGGATGAGTATGTCTAGCACAATATGGTTTAAATAGGTTTGGAAACATTCATGGAGTAGCTATTTGGACATGTTACTAGGATGTCAAAGGATTTTATCCAAGGATGAAAGGATAGAGAATTTCACATGCATGGGTTAAGAATTTTGATAACCAAAGAGCTCATTGTAGAGATAAGGGGTATGGATTGTTCAAGGGTTAAAGCCTTTAAGGATAAAAATAGTAAGGAGGAACTCATCAACATTTTCTTCAGTAAAGAGAAGAAGAAACCCAAGGCTATTCCCTAAAATGGGTTTGTGAGGATTGACCTACTGAGAAAGTGGCTTGATATTTTCCTACATATCATGAGTTATATCACATTGTAGGGTAAACGCATGGTATTATTATCTCATCACTTTATCTTGCTTAATCACTACAAGGGTCATATTATCAGTCTTTTATTTTCCTTTTGAAATCTTTGGAAGCTATGGTTATGAATTTCAAGTCCAATCCCTTGGTGGATATTATCCATCAAGGAATGATATTGTTATTGGTCAATAAGGGGGAGCCATTATGGTAAAAAATAGTCATAAAGGTGATTAGCATCCCTAGTAAATAGGAATACTCTAATAGGGAAGAGAATTTCTTCATATATTCTGAGTCTGATAAAGAAAAGAAGGATCAGATTAAAGGAGCTAAAGAGCTGAGTTTTCACAAGAAGATTTCAAAGTGAGAGGTATGGACATGGGGATTCCTAAAAATGTGTCTCCCATTGTTATTATGGGTTGGAGGGTTATATATTTCAAGAACAAGGAAGAAATTGAGCAATCACTTGATAAGCTATTCATCAAGATTTTGATCTAGAAATTGTTGTGTAATGAAATTGTGGATGAAGTTGACAAACTTAAAGGGCTTCTGGTTCATGGGATGGTAGAAATGAAGTTTGGAAAAGAACATGTAGGACTATATGAGATCAATCCCTAGGGAAAAAACACCATTCAGAGAGAGGGAGCAAAGGATAATAACAAGGAGTTTGAGAAGGTGAAGGGGGAACCCAAGCTTACTAGTCTGAAGCATAAGAAGTAGGGTAAGGAAAAATACTAGTCTATTGGGAACCACACCAAATGGAAAATGAGAAATAAAGGGGAAAATTTTAAGGCCAAAAAATTGGTCATCTATTCTAAATCTGATTGGTTGGTCCTTTTTTATTTTTCTTTTGTCTAACATGGGGTTTTTTGCTAAAAATAAATGTCTTTTAGGCAACAGGGGGTTTTTCCTATCGGGCTCTTGTTTTATTTATTTTTATTTTATTTTTATTTTTTTTGTTTCATGATTATCTTATATCTTCATTTTGTATGGAAAAAATCCCCCTTTTAACCTAATTCTTAACCTATCTAATAAAAAAATGTTTAATCAATGTAAATTAACTCAATATGAACAATGTAAATAGTCAAAGAAATGTAAAACCTAATAAAAGTATCAAGAAGCCCCCAATTAAATCATTCTACCAATGTAGGAAGGTAGCTTCTAATTTTAGGAAGGTTATAAATCTTATTTTCCATGTTATATTAAACTTGTATATACTATAAACACCTAAAATTGGCCACTGATAACTTCCAACTAGGCTTTTAACTAATTTCCATCAACGTGCACAATTTGGCTTAAAAAACATTAAAATGCATTAAAGAGTTAAAATTGATATATTCAAGTTTTGATTTTGGTTAGAGTATCATTAAATGGGGAAATGCAATTTATGGGCAAGCTAACTTTGATCAGATCATTTCGAGTCAAAATGTTAATTTTGCACCTCAGTGCTTTGGATTGCTCTTTTCTATCAAATCTCTTACATGAGACACATGCCTTTATTATTTGGTGTCGGTAACATCCTAAATGGGATAATAGATCCAATCCATATGACATTGACTTCCAATTCCAATCTATTTAAATTTTGGACCAATAACAAGACATTTTGATCAATTTGATTAATCTGTACACCAGGAGCCAAAATTTACACTAAAATTGACTAATCTTGTTTTAGGATAATTATACCAAATTAGGGCCTTAAGTTAATTTTCCATGGAAATTTTTGAATAAATATATTTTTTAAATTTATTTCTATTAACTGCATCATTAGGTGACATCATCATATGGGGTGGCATCCATAAACCATAAATGCATAAAATATCAAGATTATGGGTCTCCCATGCCTCATTAAGACTATCCATGCCTATTCAATACCCCTCTATCCAAAATATTAATGGGTATATTTTTAGAATGAATCTCATATTTGGATTTATTCATGATCACACATCTCAATCTTGAGATGGATGGTCATGGTTCATCCTCAAACCATTCCAAAAATCTATAAATAGGAGGCCTTGCCTAGTGAATTTTAAGCTCTCACATGCCAAAGTTATAATGCTAAATTTATTACAAAGCTTTATGTAAATTAGTGTTATAATGTCCAAATATTGAGCCAAGCCAAGCCAAAGCCACAAGGTGCCAAGGAGAAGAGGAGATAGCTAAGTCTCATTTGATGAAGACTTCATGAGTACAAGCTGAACAATCCACTAATACAAGCTAATTTAGAGCGTTCAAGGGAGGTGAAATATTTCTTCTCTTTCATGTTTTAGTTGTGTTTCCATTCTAGTATTGTTAACTAAGCTCAACCAAGTAACTAGGCCTAGAGATGTATGTTAGCTAGTGTATTGGTTTTTCAATTTGATTTTATTTTTTCACTAACAAGATACTAACACCTCTCTTGAGTCAAATTAATAATTCGCATAATGGCATGCCCAGTTAATCAATGTAAATTAACTCAATGTGAACAATGTAAATAGTCAAGGAAATGTAAAACCTAATAAAATTATCAAGAAGCCCCCAATTAAAGCATGCTACCAATATAGGAAGGTAGTTTCTAATTGTAGGAAGGTTATACATCTTGTTTTCCATGCTATATTAAACTTGTATATACTACATCTCACTCATGTATATTTTGTAACATGTGTATAGAAAAAATGAGATATAATATTCACTTTATATGATAAAGTATAAACAAATCATGTAAACAATAAATACATGTCATGTATAAGTCCTTTTTTTGGATTCTTTTACTTTTGAAACACTTGAAAATTATTATGCATACATACATTCAAGTAAGTACAAGTGGAAAGTATACAAATAATATAATAATAAGAAGGATCTGATTAACTTTTAACATATTTTAAGGCATAATGTTCATAAAATGTAATAGTTTAGCAATGTGGATCAAGTAAAGGAAAACAATGTACCCAAAATGTAATTATGAATCACAAAGAAAGAAATGTACATACACTATAAGTGTGAATCATAACATTTTATCTCAAAAATGCATTTGGATATAATAGTATACATGCCCCAAATGGGAAATAATTAGTGCATGTGCTCATATAATAATATGCAATCATTAATATATGTGATCATAGTACCTCAATATAGGCCATAACAAGTATAGAGATTCGATATTCAAGGGTGAGAAATTAATATGACTCAAATAATTTACACTAGGATGAAGTTGTTGTAAGGTATTATCATCATAGAATAAGTTTCAAAAATGTTTAAATTAGGATAAATAATCAAATGGCAAGGGCCAAGTGAAAACAAATCCAAAGGCTAAAAGAATGGTCAATATAAAATGTTATATACACATGTTTTTCAATAAAATAATAGAGCGAATAAGAAAACATCAAGAAGCTATATACAAAATTTAAGCTCATGCCAATCAAATATATCATCAATGAGATGTTTACATGTATGTTTTATATTATCATTTGTATATGTACTAGGTTATGAAAAACTAACCACACGATATTATGGAATTGATTTATTACTCTTTTGTGTTTTAATATGTTCTATAATGTGAGTGTTATGCTCATCTCACATGATTATATTAGATATATTTTATCTAGTATTGGTGGAAGTAATGTTCTCCTATTTCCATTTTTTCTCTATAGATGCTTCATTATTTGAGACAAAAAAAATTATTGCCTCGAACGTTGCATGTCATTTAGTCATTATTTTAATCCAATGTTTCACCTTTGAGGTAACCCATGGTTTTCTTAATACATCACTATACTAAATCAAAACAAGATAAATTTGAAATATATTGGTCTATTATTTTCTATGTAAATATAAATTCCATGAAATATCTCCAATGAAATGATCACATTCAATAGTCATGTTCAAGTGTCTAATGTCATATCCAAGAGATCTAAGAAGTGTCATGTTACACATAAAACTTACAAGTGGGATCAAATCCAACAATTTTGCATTTCTTTCCATATATGTGAATACTAATGATCATATGCCTTATAAATGTATAAGTATTTTTATTTCTTCCCTTCAAAATCATGCTCGTGAAATTATTATTTTTACATACCTCTTTCTTTTGAGCTTCCTTCTTAGCCAAATATGATTTGTTAATTTTCTCTTTCATAACTACACTTTATTTTGTCATAACATTTTTTTTACATTTTTTTTTAAAATTTTGAATTTATTAGTTTTATAACTATTCTTTATGTAACTTCTCCTTAGAATATGTAACCATAATTTTAGTATGTTTCTCACTTATAGGAGGTGCGATAGAATATTTTGGTCTTTAGTGGATGTATATCATTTAGGATCACCACTATCAATAATATTTTATGTTTATCTCTTCAAATCGCAATAATTTTATGTATGATGTACATGCATTCTATGATGGGAAAAATATTATTTGGATCTCTTAGTAGGATGCATGGGAGTTGTTTCAAATCATGTTCCTTAGTATTTAAATAGGATTATTATGACACTTATGTTAAATTATTGATTTATTAGTTGTAGATTCTTGTCATTTTTTAACCCACAATTGTGATGAAATATTTTGAGGTATAAAGTTCTTGAATGTAGAGGTAGAGATGTAATTTATGCTAGCATATGAAGGATGATTTAGATGTTTAATTTTACCCTCAATTAATGTAACCTTTTAATATATTTTATTTTTTAACTCATTTATGCACTCCCTCATAGTAACTATTTGATCTAGAATTGCTTCATGAGAATAAACCCTATACAATTTTGATTGAATATGCATAAAAATTCAATCAAACAGATGTGTGGAGGTAGATGGGGAAGAAGATGAACATTATGATGACCTAACATTTATATTAAAGTATGGGTCACCCTACCTCTTTCAAAAATGACAACATGGATCTCCATAATAGAGAGATGGTAACTATCAAAACCTTGAAGAGGGATGAAATAAGTCACATTTGAAGGAACTTTCGATTCCACATTCATACAAGATGTATTGGTAAGGAGATTTAATAATTCATCATCATTAATTTTAGTCTTAATTTGATTTTATATGAATTTTACCCAATTCAGTACATGGGTATGAAAAATATTACATTTTTTAATCCAACATCATGTAATTATAACAATAATTATTTGAATTAGAAAATATAAACTATGAATATTCATTATAGGCATGATTTATTAAGGGAGGGTTATAAAAAAGTCATTAAAAAAGAGATGAATACAAAGATATAATACCCTAGGAAAATATAATGAACCCATATGGAATCTAGGGTTTTTTGTGGTCAAGACAAAGAATGGGTTCGCCAATATGTTTTATCTATTTTTATATTAATGTGAACCTGATAGTATAAAACTATAAAAAATTCAAAGTAATTAAGTTATTCAATTCATATACAAATCTAAGTGTAACTAGAATAATATAATAACTTGTTATCTTTATGAAAAACTAGAGGAATGAAGTACTTAGCTTATTTCATGAGGCCCGTGACTGGAAAAATTCATGGATAATAGTTTGGAATGGGCCTATGAATGTTCATATTTGTAAATAGAGTGTTTGTGTGACCCTTGAAAAGTATAATATTTACTATGGTGTTGAACTATCCTACATGCCTACGTTGCTATGTGATAATTATGAATGATTTGAATGTGTCTGTTAAGGGTTCCTTTGCATGAAAATCTATTCAATCCCACATGAATTAATATTTTATCCTTATCATTTATTCAAAACTAGATGTGAACTATAGGACTAATGTAAAACATGGACAATAGGTAAAAGGGAAGGGTTGACTTGAGCTTATCCCCCTTGTTTCCATGATTTACTTATGTAACCGATACTCCAAAGAGGGAAGTTAAAATGAATGTAATTATCTCACCTAGCTTAGTATGTTAAATCATTTGTAATAATAGAATTCAGTGAAATATTATGTAATAATAACATTCAATATAATCCAATGTATGCATTTAAACACATAAAAACTTATGATTTTACCTTGCACAGGTATTCAAACTTAGCTTAGGGCTTTATCCTTATGGGGTTCAAGATTTGAAAATTTTATGATAGTTCTTCTCAATGTGTAGAGTAATTTATAGTGATATAAAAATAGATGTTATATGTCTAATATGCTTAGCTTGATATGTTTATATAGCTAATTCTTAGGGTAATTTCCTTTGAACTAATATGCGAAATGTATGGTCTGACCCATGTGAACATTTGAATTTCATAAAATAGTCATTAAAAGGAACACAGATAGGTCCAACCTAAATGGATAGTATACAATTATGGAACTGTGTAAGGAAGCATAGACATATCAAGAGAATAAGAACAGTGATTTGAGATAAAGAGAAAGTCTGATAATGATGTTAAGCTATTTAGGTAGAGACTACATAAATATTGTGTAATGATAATGGAGATTTAGGAAAGTGAAGCCCATATATAATGAATGGATAAAGAAAATGTGAACAAGAGTCATGTATGTGTGCATAAGTGAATAATGTTAAAGGTTGGTCAAATTTGACATTATAAATATTCTAATACCAAATGTTAGTGTCTATGATATGAAGACATACATGAAATGTATTCATCACATTTGAGGCAAGAAACATGCACTTTTAAGGTAACATATTGAGCACCATTTAAGGTGACCTA
>JARHVA010008205.1:130000-132500 GCA_037957365.1 Torreya grandis | reverse complement strand
TGGTTAGAGGGTCTTGATGGAGATTGGTGTGGCTTCGTTTAGCAGAATTTTTCTAGTTGGCTTTCGTTTGGGCTCGATTGGACATGTATTGAGGGAGATATTAATATTTGATTTATTTAATCAAATATTAATTATTTGGTCTAATTTTAAATTGGAAACCCTAATTCTAATTTAAGAAAACCCTAATTAGGGCAAGCATATCTTTTGAGGGTATAAGGGTTTCTCATGGAGGCCATTATGGATTAGCCATTGATTATTGATTATTGATTTTGAAGAATTTATTCTGTGAAGACTAAGCCTAGGGTTCCAAGATTCCATTTGCATTGGAGAACGTTCCCTCTTTAGTGTGTGCAATTTAGAGGCTGTGAAATATCAGTTGATCTATTGCCAAATTGAGAGATAGCTTCATCCAAAAGTTATCACAGAATTTATAGGGTTGAGAGATAACTTCATACAGAAGTTATTACAGATATTCCAGGTATTTATTTCTTAATGTTTTGATTTAATAAATTATACAGATATATATCTTCTGTATTAGAGTTACATATCTTCATATCCAGGGTTGAAAAAAAGACAGGTTGTGCTTAATTGGCAGCCGTACAAAGATCGTACAAGTCCATACAGATCCACACAGACACCGAATTCGGTAGACAGAGATCCCCAGTGACCAACATTGGCCGACTGAAGACCGACGTTGGCAGTATATCGACTGACGCCGGTGACTGTGTGTTCAATACAGCAGGCCGAGATGAGACAGAATTCAGATTTCATTCCCAGATTTTCAAAGAGCCAGGGTTTTAAGACAAAATATTTCATATTATTTTGTTTGTATGATAGAGACTCAATTGTAATTATCTGCATAAGTGAAAGATATTTGATTGGCAGATAAGAGATTTACTGTGATTTATTTACTTATTTGAAATTATCTTGCAAAATCATATTCTTGGTTTAGAGATTTTGTGTTTCTATATTCCCTATTAGAAGGGGATATTACAGTGGTATCAGAGCTAAATCCTGCCATCCTGAGGGTGTGACAATCTTATGCAACCACAAGAGTTGGGACTGCATAGGTATAACACACGAGTAGAGCCTTGGTTGAAGGTACCCAGTTGTTAGATCAGCAACGGATTATCATGAGTGATAGACGTGAGGGTAGCCCACCCAGGGGCCACAGGTATGATGCTGACCAGGACACCAGAGAATTTCACCGTGCTATGATGACAAACCAGCAGCAGATGAATCAGACACTACAGGCACTTATGACTATGATAAGGGGGATGAATACACCTGATAGATAGAATGGTGAACAAGGAGATAACAGGAGTGCTACTATTAATCATAGACCCTAGTAGACCCATTCTAGGACCGCCGATAGACCTACACAGCCTACGTTTATACAAGACGAACCAGAGGCTCCAGCAGAAGAGATGACAGGAGATTTCCTATTCACAGATACCCTCATGGCTGCAACTGATGAGTGGAACTTATTAGATCCTCATGTTCAGGAGAAGATGTCCTTTGATCATTTTGTTACTCTAAGGAGAGAGCACTACAAATTAGTTAAACAAGATAGGAGGCCTAGAGTTCAATTCAGTGAGCTGAAGAAGGCTATTGGTAAGCTTTCTTTGACTACTTTTGATGGCAGCGGCAAGATGACAGCTCAAGCTTGGGTTCATAAGCTTGACACCTTTTTGGCATTGAGACCAATGTCAGAAATAGAGGCCATCAAATATGCCACTTTGCACTTGGATAGAGTAGCACATGATTGGTGGTACCATGGTATGGTAACACTTCAGCATAACCAGGTGACAGAGTACCAGGACTTTGTGGATATATTGGTTGAGCGGTTTGACAGGAAGGATCCCAAGGTTTACTTTTGAGATTTGGCATAGTTGAGACAAATAGCTAACTTGGAGTCCTTCATTGGGGAGTTTCAGAGATTGGCAGTCATGGTGCCCAATATTTTCGAGCATAGATTGGTAGTTCTCTTCATGGAGGGATTGACAGAGCCATTGAGAGGTTGGATCAAAGCCTTTGATCCTCCTTCATTACAAGTGGCTATGAAGAAGGCACGTAGTATGGAGATGGCAGCCCCATCCCATAAATTTAACTTCAAAGGTACTTCTTCATCTAGAGACCATAAGTGCTCCAACACAGATACAGAGAGACCGGATTTTAACATAGATAAATCAGGTGTAAAGAATGACTCAAAGGCCAATCCAGCAGCACCACCTTTGAATCATGAGGCGCTTAATGATCTACGTAGGAAGAAGCTTTGCTTCTACTGCAAAGGTCCATATGATATCCATCACGATTTCCCTTTGAGGCCTAAGGGCAAGGCAAATCGTGTGATGTGGGCATATTATGAGGATTCTGATTCAGAGATTTTCAAATAGTAGAATAGTTTTGAAGGGGCAGAGGTAGAGGCTTTAGGGCCTAATGTAGAGGTAGAGTTAGAGCTTCACATATAGGAGGCATGCCTATCCAACATTCAGTCGGA
>JARHVA010008205.1:57500-125000 GCA_037957365.1 Torreya grandis | reverse complement strand
TGTCCAAATTTGGCACACATCTCTATCCTTTATCAATGTGCAATTCTGATTCTCAACATTTTATTTTTGGTCGATGGATTTATTTAATGATTTCTTTTCACCTTTCATGTGATTATTGATGAGTATGTGAATATTAATTAAAGGTGAATACATGAAGTTTTATCTATGTCAAAGTCAAATAATTCATGCCTCAAACTCTTGATGAGTTTTATTCATGAACACCCTATGGAATTCATATGACCTTCTAATAAATCACTAACTATTTACCTCAGTTCACCATGATTTATCTGCATCTGCCTTACCTTGACATTGCCCATGCATCGTGGATCACTCCAAGTCATCGATTCAAGCTCATCCTCCATTTCTCTATTTCATTCATCAAAGATCCAAACAAATTCAAAAAGTTAGTATTTAAGTTATGATACATGTCTGTCAGTTTCATTTGTTTTTAGTAGTATTTATTTTAATTTTCATATATTTCTTAAGTTATTGATGTCATTTATTTATTAGAGTTGAATATATTGGTCCACATCATAAGTCATTTAAAAATAATAAATTCATTTTTTATTTTGGTCTTATTCTAAGTTGTGAGTTTATACACTTGTAGTCTCTGGATTTGTAAAATGTTATATTATAATCATAGGTTTCAATAGTTTAAAAAGTTTCAAAAGTCTTTTGGTATTTTAATGTTTTGTATTTTATCAAAAATCGAGTCATCAAAAGTTAAAAATTCAAAATATTTGAATCAATTTCATGTCATTTTAATATGTCAAAAGAGTCACTTTTAATGTCATAAATATGTCAAAAAATTATAGTGTCTTTTTAGAAAGTCATGTAATCATAAAGAGTCAAATTTGTAAAAAAAAAAATTGTCTCACAGATGCATTTTCTCTTGTACATGACATCTGAATTATGGGAGGAGTCTCTCCTCAACTGAGCTTCATAAACACATTAGGCTAAGTAAGTAGTAGAAACTAGAGGATGGAGGATACATAGAATATGGAGGCCATATAGTGACCTCTTATCAGTTACCAACAATGGGGGTGCACCAATGATGTTGTGACATTTTTTGTGTTATGTTATTTTTAGTTGTGTGTATTTCATTTTTTTCTGTGTGGTGTGGTAGTTACATTTATGTTTCAACATGTGTAAAACATAAGAATAGTTTTACCTATTCACTTGTGAATAATATTCCCATGTAACCATTGTTATATATTTACATTGGAGAATGTTGATCTAAAAATCATTGTAGGAATCATGATGAAAGGTTAGTGGTAAACCTGAGAAAACCATGTTGTAAGGTTAGTGATAAACCTGAGAAAACCATTTTTTAAGGTTATTAGTGAACCTATGAAAACCATTTTGTAAGATTATTGGTGAACCTATGAAAACCATTTTGTAAGGTTAGTGGTGAACTTAAGAAAACCATTTTGTAAGTTTATTGGTGAACCTGTGAAAACCATTTTGGAAAGTTATTGGTGAAATTGTAAAACTAATTGTAGATGAGTGTGAAGGAAGAGATGTGAGATGGCACATGTATGCAGAGAAGATCATGAGCACATGGAGGTGACATGCTACAATAAAAAAAAGATATATATTGTACCATATAAAAACTATGGGGGGGGGGGGAATGTTGGGATTAGTTTTCACATTGTGTGAATTTGGATATTTATGGAGAGGTAAATAGTAAGGTTGACTATTTACTGAGAGTTAAATAGGTTATTTTTTAGTCAGTTAGTATTTGGTTAGTAATCAAAATATTTTTATAAAAATAATATTACAATAATGCATATATTATGGTTTAGATATATTGTTTATATTATTGTAACAATATATCATAAATAGGAGTATGTTTAATCAAAGGATTTTGGTTGAGAGAAATTAGTGGAGAGATAATATCAATCATATTCCTATATATTTGTGTTTTATCCTTGAATGATTAATAAATCAGAGTGTATGAATAATATAATATATTTTTGTGTTAAAATATTCTAAAGATTGTCTCTATGTTTGGGTCTGCACATCACATCTGTTAAATTTTTATGTTTGGCTCTTTGAATTCACAACACACAAAACACCAATGCAACATATGTTACCCTAATCACATTGATTATACCTAAATTCAAAGTGAAATAGGATAATCAGACATAAATTTTCTCAAAATTATATGCATTTTTATAGTTAAAGATGAATATGGTGTTGCTGTGTCTTTTTTAGCCTATAAGGGACTTAATCATAAGTAACATCCACATAAATGGGTGGATGGGTGTGTGTGGGTCACCAATGTTACATTTATTTCCATAATCACACTAATTTGGTAAGAATTTAAAGTGAATTGGTATGATCATGCACAAATGTGCCTTAAATTGATATGGTGTTGTTGTGTTACTTTTGGCTTATAATCCCCATAACCTTAAATAAAATTATCATAAATGTGTGGTTGTGTGTGGGTCATCAATGCAACACGTGTCACCCCAATCACATCATTTTTTCATGAATTCAAAATAAATTATAGAAATCATGCACAAATGTACCCCAAAATATCTATATATGCCTTGGTCACAAGTGGATATGGTGTTGTTGCATAACTTTTGGCCTATAAGGGACCCATTCATAAGTAAAATCAACATAAAATGGTGGTAGGGTGTGCATATGTCACTAATATATTCTATATTTCCATAATCACAATAGTTTGGCCTAAGCAAATTAAGGTAATCATGCATAAATATAACCTAAATTATCTACATTTACCATGGTTTTAAGTGGATATGGTGTTTTTCTGTTGATTTTGGCCTATAATGGACTTAGTTGTATGTAACAATAACATAAATGGGTGTTTGGGTGTGCATGGGTCACCAATGTGAGTTATATTTCCCTAATCACATTAATTTTTCATTAATTCAAAGCAAATTTAAGAGACTATATATAAATATGTCTCAAAGTTTCCACATTTGCCTTGGTCGTAAGTGGATATAATTTTATTTTGTTGTGTTTATCCAGTAATTTCCCTAATCATAAGTAAAAATGGCATAAATGGTGGTTGGGTATGTGTGGGTAACTAATGTGACCTATGATTCCATAATCAAATCATTTTTGTCTAAATTTAAATTAAATTAAGGCATCCACACATGAATGCACCAAAATTTGTCTAAATTTGCATTAGTTTCAAGTGGATATGGTGTTGTTGTGTTGCTTTTGGCCTATAGTCCAATAATTGCATGTAAAAATGGCATAGAGGGGTGTTTGGGTGTGTGTTGGTCACTAGTATGACCTAAATTTATCTAATCACACCAATTTTTCTTGAATTTGAAGTGAATTGGTGTGTGCATAAATGTACCTCAAAATTTCCCTATTTTCCTCAATCATAATTTATAAGTGTTTTTGTGTCACTTTTAGCCTATAAGGGATGCAATTACAAATAAAACTAGCATAAATGGGTGGTTAGGTGTTTGTTGGTCACCAGTGTGACCTAAATTTATCTAATCACACCAATTTTGCCTAAATTTAAAGTGAATTAGTATGTGCATAAATATACTTCATATTTTCCCTATTTTTCTTAGTCACAAGTGGTATGGTGTTTTCATCACTTTTAGCCTATAAGGGATGCAATTACAAATAAAACTAGCATAAATGGGTGGTTGGTTGTGTGTAGATAACCAATGCAACATGTTTTCATATTTTTCCTCCTAATCACACCACTTTGGTTTAAATTTGAAGTGAATTAGGGTGATCATGTATAAATGTGCCCCAAATTATCATAGTTTCCCAGGTCACTAGTGAAAATGGTGTTGTTTTGTTTATTCTAGTTGATAATCCTACTAATCACAAGTAAATACAACATAAATGGGATGTTGGGTGTGTGTGAGTCACCAATTTGACTTATGTTACCCAAATCACACTAATTTGGCCTAAATTTAAAGTGAATTTGGGTGAATACACACAAATGTCCCCATTTTTGTGTCCATAAGTGGATATGGTGTTGTTTTGTCATTTTTAGCATTTAATGGATCTAATCCCAATCAAAATCAGCATATAAAGGTGGTTGTATGTGTGTAAGTCACCAATGCAACATATGATGCCCCAATCACACCCAATTAACTTGAATTAGAAGTGAGTTAGGTGATCATGCATAAATATGCACCAAAATATCTACATTTTCCCTAGTCTCTAGTGGATATGGTATTGTTGTGTTTATTTTGGCCTATAATGGAATTAGTCACAATTAAAATTAGAAAAAATAGGTGGTTGGGTGTGTGTTGGTAACCAATATGACCTAAATTTTTCCAATCACACCACATTGGCTTGGATTCAAAGAAAATTAGGGCAATCACACATGAATGTGCCCCAAATTATATACATATTTTGAATTCACAAGTGGATATGGTGTTGGTGCATTTATTTTAGCCTGCAATCCCCATAGTTAAAACAAAAAATATAATAAATGGGTGTTTGGGTGTGTTCTAGTTACTAATACAACATACATTTCCCAATTCGCACCATTTTTTCATAATTTTAAAATGAATTAGGGTAATCACACTTAAAAGTGTCCAAATTTGTCATCATTTGACATGGTTTCAAGTGGATATGGTGTTGTGTTCCTTTTTTCATATAAGGGAATTAATTGTAAGTAAAAGTGAACAAAGGAGTGCTTGTGTGTGCTTGAGTCACCAATATAACCTTTGTTTCCCTACTCACACCAATCTAACCTAAATTAAAAGTAAATTTGGGTGATCACACAAAAATGTTCCCCAAATTATCCACATTTTCCTTGGTCTTAAATGGATATGGTGTTTTTATTTCACATTTATCATATAAGGAATCTAATATTAAGTACAATTGGCATAAAAAGCTGTTTTGGTGTGTATGTGTCACCAATTTGACCTAAATTTCCCAAATCACACCACTTTGGCTTCAATTTGAAGTAAATTATGGGGATTACACATGAATGTGCCCCAAATTGATAGAATTTTCATGTTTGAAAGTGGATAGGTTATTTTTGTGTTGCTTTTGGCCTATAATACACCTAATCAAAATTAAAAATGACATAAATGAGTGGTTGGGTGTGCTTTATTAGATACATTTTTGTATTCAATTCCACCCAATTATGGATTAATTCAATAAAATTTATCAAATAATGAAATTTGATCATGAATAAATGAAAAATGATGTTCTCGTGTGCTAAATTATGGTTAATCAATTCTTGTTAAATAAATTTATATTTGAAAACATTATATTTAGACACCAAAATTTTACTTAAGATGCGTTCAATTAGTGTGTATGAAAATTCATTTGTTAATATCCTATCAACTCTCACTATCTCTAAGAGATGAGAGGTTTGTAAAATTCTTTTTTGGCACAACTATAACTCATACAAACATCATCAATCAATTTGGAATACCAAATAACCTACAAAAGGAACATTATTATTTTTAAACTAACATGAGGTGAAAAAATTACACCCAAAAAATGACTAAGTACTTACTAAAGTGGATTTTGAAAAATTATCTTATAAAGCATAATTATTGCAGCTCTGAAACCAATGTTATAATACCTAAAGTGGCCCTAATTTATTATATTAATTAAAATAAATTTAAAATATAATAATACAATCTCATACTTAAATGTTTATTTCACCAAGTCTACAACACATATTCAAAGCTCCCAAAAATAGATAACCATTTCAAACTAGATATCTATTTAGAATATATATTATTTTAAGATGGATGTCCATTTTTTTTTGGATATGTAAGCCTATTTAAAATAATATATATATGTTTCCATTAAAAATAAATATCCATTTCGCTTTCCATGCATTTATCCAAAAAAAATAAATTGGTGTTGCCTCTTTTTGGCTCATCAACTTCTTGCACTCACCCAAGGGTAGATCTAACAAAAAGTGACAAAATTAAGTTTGGTAATTGAAATTTAAAATAAAGTGACACCTTATAAAAAATTAAAATATTACATTACATTATATATATTTTTAAATTTAGGAAAAATAAGACAATTTTGGGGAAAACTCAATGCATTTAGGGGAAATTCTGTATAATATAGAAATTTAGGGAATTTTAGGGAAATTTCAATAAATTAGGTTAAAATATATAAAATCTAAAAAAAAATAGATCAAATTTAACAAATTTAATAATTTTTTTTTTTTTTAAAAGCAAAATTTGGGGAAAAGTAATAAACTAAACTATATTAACAAAAATTCAAAAAGATAGGGCAAGTTCAATTATTTAGGGAAATTTTGACAATTGAAGGAAAAATCATAAAATTAGATTAAATATGTGAAAAATCTAAATTTTAGGGAATTTTTGACAAATATAGGGATAAAATTCCATAAATTATGTAAAAAGGGGAATTTTGACAAATAAAGTTAAAGTATTGAAAAATCTTCAAAATTGGGTAAATTCAAAAAATTTAGGGAAACTTTAAAAAAATAGGTTAGATTAGAGAAACTTCAAAAAATTAGGGAGACTTTAAAAAATTAGAACAAATTTAAAAAATAGGATAACTTTGACTAAATAAGGTGATTTAGAAAATAACATTTTTGACAAATCTATGGTAATTTAGAGATTTCAAAAATCACCTTATTTAGGTAAAATTCAGAAAATTATGTTGCATTCACAACCAAATTAAAAAAAAAAATAGGAAAGCTCGATAATTTTAAGGAAAACTCCAAAAAGGAGAAATTGGGGAAATTTTGAAATATTACGTTAAATTAGCAAAAAATATGAAATAGTAAAAATATTATTCCAAATTTGATTAATTTATGGAAAAATTGTAAAAATTCAAAAAATGAAGGGAATTTTTATAAAAGTAGTAGAAAAATGATAAAATTAAGTTCACTAATCAAAAAATTCAAGTCACATTAAGTAAAACTACAATAAATTTGAAATATTATGTTAAATTAATAAAATTTAGAAAATTTAGGATAAATTTTGAAAGAGAATATAAATTCTTAGGATTATATTTCCATAGTTATGACTTACTTTATGAATGTTAAAAGTTACTACAAGCAATAATCGATAATAAAATAAGACATTGAAAATAAACCAACCAAGTGAACTGATTATCAGCTAGCTTACAATTTACAAATAGAAGTGATCTATATATAGCAAAAATAAGAGGTGAAGTCCAATTTTTATTTTAGTTTTGTAATAGTTATGTGTGTAATAACCTCCATATGAATACGTATATAAGAGATGAAGTGGTCAAGCTATTGATGCCACTTATCCTAACCTAAGTGTAAGAGATGTGCATATTAGACTATATCAACAAAGCTAAATAAAGTTAAATAGACTATGTAGAACTTAATTAAAAGTGCATATATATAAATATTGATCTAAATTTTTTTACAAATTAAAGCAATTCAAAAATAATAGGCCAATTTTGAAAATTTTACAATAACCAAGGGGATTAAAAAATCAAATAAATTAGGTAAAATTTGATAGATTATACTAAATTGAAGAAAACTTACAAATCTATGGCAGATTCAAGAATTTTAGCAAAATCTTCAAGAATATATAAAATTAGGGAAACCTATGGAAAATTATAGATATTAGGTTTAATTAGAAAAATACAAAAAAATAGGCCAAATATAATCAATTTAGGGTAAAATAGTGAAAATTCAAAAATGAAGGGTGAATCAAGAAAATTAGTGAAAATTAACAAAATTAAGTTCACTGATAATAATTCAAAAAATTAAGAAAATTATGAAAAACTTATAATATTAAGTTAAATTATTTAAAAAAATAAAATACATGACAAGTATTGATAAATTTAGGGAAATTAAGGAAAATTGGGTAAATTTAGAGGAGTTTTGACATACTAAGTTAAATTATTGAAAAATATAAAAAGTAGGGAAATTTTGAAAAAATTATAGAAATTACATAAATTGTGAGAAATTAGGGAAATTTGTAGAATTGTTATAAAAATAGGTTATATTTATGAAAATTCAAAAAAAAAAGGAAAAATCAACAATTACAGGTGAAATGAAAAAATTAGTAAAAATTCTAAATTTTAGGGCAAACTTGATAGATTTAAGGAAAATTTCATAAATAATGACAAACAAGGGGGATTTAGTGTAATTTTGACAAATTATTTTTAAGTGTTGAAAAATATAAAATGCAGGGAAAATTTGAGGGATGATGATTGTCCTGGCCCTTCTCATAATTTATGTTTAGTAGGTTATGAGGGATGATGATTATTTTGACTCTTCTCCACCTACATCTACTAGATAGAACATTAGATAATGAGCTAGATACACAACCTTGTGGAATCATCAGGGAGAGGTATAAAATATTTTATTATTTAAATAAAAACATGAGCATCCTCATATATACTTACAAGGATGTGGACCCCCCCCTCCCCCACCGAAAAAAAAAAGAAGGTATTCATATTAATATATTTAATTGAAAATATATTATAAAGTTTTATTTTACTATGTTTGAAACTAAAAGTGTATTTTAAATTTATATTTTACTATTGTTTATATTTATAAGAAGAAAATATCGACAAATATTTTGATGTAGAGAATGTAAAAGAACATTTTTCATTCTAGAAAAGAATGCAAAAAAATGCTATATTGATGTCTTCTATCTTGAACTCTTGAAAAAATGTAACTAGTAGATGGTAAAATAAATTAGGGATGCATATGGTAAATTAATGGATGAGGGTGATTTTTTTAAATATTTGAATAATAAATCATTTGAATAGTCATGTAATTTTTTACTACGTTGTATTTTGTACTCTATCTTATTTTTCAACAATGAAAGTTTGATAGAAACATGGATGTGTACTTACATATGATGAGAGAGGGATAACCTAAAGCAAACACTAAAATTTATTTTACTAGACTCAAATTTGAGAACTTTTAAAAGGTAAATTTTGTTTTATGACTTGATAATATTTTCCTTAATGTTTCTTTTTAAATGTTCTATATTTTAAAACTATACATCTTAATTTTTTTAAATGATGTACTAATCAAGTTTGTAAGTTTTTATTATTTGTATTCCCACTCATTGAAAATATGATCCTTGGAGAATGCTTATTTATTATTGGGAAAATATTTCAATTCCAAATCAACCAAACTAGCTAAAAAATAAAATTAGATCCCTAAATTCTACAGGGCAAAAAGGTGACCAACCCCACAAGTCCTATGGGATTCAAAGGAATATACACTCTGTTTGTAAGTATCTTAGATTTAATTATTTTTTATTAATAAATGTTCCATTTTGATTTTTATTGAAATATCATTTATCATTGTATTTACATTTTCTCATAGGAGGAGGATTACTACGATCCTCTCCACAAATTATTGGTAGAAGGACCACATACATACTTATAAATATACTTATATACAAAAGGAAATGGTTTCCAACGGAGTCCAACTACATTGTTAAATTTCACTCTGATATATATTTGTAGATTATTTTGTGTTTTATGATGTTTAATGAGATTTTTAAAAGTGGTTTTGCTAGGTTTTAAGTAGGTGAAACACAAATCATCCTAGATTTCAATTAGAAGAACACTCCCAACTATAAATGGGATGGTCATGACCACTAGGGTTATTATAATTCAATTTAAGTTTCCTAGTCCTAAACTAATATAGGCAATGGGGTATTAACACTATGGACAATTATGGAGGTGTGAATGAGGCTAATGCTACTTAGGTTTTGGATCTAGGGAAGGATAATGCAGGTGGGGGCATTTTGTATTATAAAATATATTTTTAGAATTTAGGTTGGATATATGGGAAATTAATTCCCTACAATGAGAGAGGGATAACCTAAACAAAACATTGAAATATAATTTATCAGACTCAAATTGGATAACTATTAGGAGGTAAATTTTATTTAATTGGTCGGTAACAATTTTTTTTCAAAATGTTATATATTTTATAATTATGCATCTTAAATTTTTTAAAATGATGTAGTAACCAAATTTGTGCTTTTTAATTATTTACAATCCCACTCATTACAACCTTGATCCTTGGAGAAGGTTTATTAATTAGTGGGGTAGTATCGTGGCTCCAAGTCAACCAAACCAACAAAAACAAGCTATAGATTCCCAAATTTAGTATATACAAAGGTGACCAACCCCAAAAGTTGTATGGGATTCAAAGGAACATGGATATATTCATAAGTATCCTAGTATTAATTATTTTCCACCAATAAATGTTTAAGTTCTATTTTTTAGTGAAAATATCATTAGATATTATATTTTCATTTTTATTATAGGATGAGTATTAGGATGAACCTCGTTACCCTTTGAAGAAGGACCACATAAATACTTATAAATATACTTATCTAAAATTTAAATAGATGTCAATAGATTCTAATTGAAATAGGTACACTATTTAAAGTGACTGTGATACACATTTATAAATTGTATTGTGTTTTATAAAATTTTAATGAAAAAATAAATATTAGTTTTGTTGGGTTTTATGTAGGTGAAATGATAAATCATCTCTAATTGAAATCAAAATAAATTTTCGAAATATGAATGGGATGATCATGACTATTGGGTTTATTCTCATTTAAATGATGATTCTAATACCAAAACTACTTTAGGTAGTGGGGATGTTGACAGTAGGGATTATTGGGGAGTTGTGACTAAGATTGATGAGTCTCAAGATAAGGATAATGTAGATGAGGGTCATAATCTTAATGTCTTGATTAAATCAAGACATTATCACTTTGTGACTTCCTTTTTATCATATTATTATGACTTTAATTTTATTATTGTGATGTTTCATTATCATGCTTAATTTATTATTGATTTGTTATATATTTAATGTATGTTTCTATTCAAAATTTTACTTAAAATGTCAGAATTACACCAATTTTAGTCTTATGTATAGTGTTACAATTGACATGAACATTAAAAGTATATAATTATAATTGTATAATATAATAACTTAAATTTATAATTATTAGTATTAAATAATTATAATTAACTTCAAACTATTCTTTTTTCAATATAATTATAAAGATTAAAGTTAGACTTAAATATCAAATTAATTTAACATAGTGTTGAACTAATTGTATAATTAATAATATTAAATATTTTTAATTAAAAACATGATGCTATTTTTAATATAATTATAAAAATGAAAATCAAAATTAATTCATAAATTATGTCGAACTAGTGTTGAACTTAAAGACAAAATTACTGGCACCTTTAATTTGTACCTAACTTCACTTTTAGTCTTGATTTTAAGTCAAATCTAGTGTTGTACTTAAATTAAGACCTAATGAAAATATTATATTCAAACCTAGTGATGTGATTAAAGTTAGACTTGATGATGGGGTTAAAGTTAGACCTAGCAATAAGATTAAATTTGAATCTAGTGATAGGATTAAATTTATACCAAGAAATAGGATTAATATTAGACATAATGTTGAACTTAAATTTTTGATGTAATGACAGACTTAAACTCATATGTGTAAATGTTAAAACTTTAATATTAAATGAGAAACCAAGAATAAAATTGATTTCCTACTTCAAATCTCACATAAACATCAGATTAATCCTAAAAGAGAAAACAAGAAACTTTAACTCCACTTACCAAATGAATATTCTCCTTCATCAATGTAGATTTATTTATGATTTGTGAATTATTGTTGCTTATAAGACTTCTAGACAAGAATTATAATAGTGGATACCTTTTATTATTTGAGAGTTTGATGATAAGATTCTCTATATTTTCATTTGAGTATATGATCTTACTCTAACATGATAATTCAAATAGAAGAGGGAATGTCAATTTGTATATTTGTTGGATGGAGAATGGATAGATAAGATAAATCTAACTAATATTGATATTTTGATTTTTGGATGGTTGTGATATGGTCTACATGTTAAATGCACTCAATGAGGAGGTTGAGGAAGTTGTGGGATTAGACAGATGAATAGTGAGAGGTTTGAATGGATTAAATATTTTTTTAGGGTGTTGATTTCCTTAAATAGGTTTGTTAATGGGTTGAATGTCTTAAATATGTTTGTTTGAATGTCTTAATGAGGGTTTTGAATGTCTTAAATGAGTTTTATATATATTTTAAATGATTTTTTTATAGGTTTGAATAAGCTTATTAATATTTATTTAGCAAGTTAAATGGATTAAATGAGTTCATTAGCTTATTTGTTTATTTAGAATTATGTGTGTGTGAATTTAATTAGGGACTAATTAACTAACTAATTAAAGTTTAATGTTAGTGACACTATATAGAATTATTTGATTAATAGGATGGGGGTCATGTTATAATTAGTGTGAAATTAATCCTAATTTTCAATGATGGAAGAATTATTTAAGATAAATGACAAATAATGAATGTCAATAATAGTATATTAGGGATGAAAATAGGGTGGTGAAATTAAGGTGGCTATATTTTCCCCTCTTTACAAGGGCATTGTAATTATAAGAAGATTTTTTTAAAAAAAGAATAGATAAAATTTAGAATAAGGATGTGTGCACTAGGATACCCCTAGTGGAAGGCTAGTTAGGGATGTTGCCCCTTGAGATGGTGTTAAGGTATGGAAGACACAAAGGGGATATAAAAATGATAATAAGGGTTATCATGGATGAATTAGGGTTGGAATTGCATTTATGTGTGCACTTGATGACTAGTTATGATGATTATAGATATAAATGTTTTTGTGCATGCTATGGATTAATGAGATTAATGCACTTGATTTAAGGTTTGAAATCTTTTATTTATTTTTGTTTCTCACAAGAAATGATATATGTGAGTGGGGTTGGATTTGGAATGATATATCCTAATAAATATATGAGCTTTGATATGACCCACATAATGATATATGTTAGGGTGATTTGGAATGATATATATATATATATATATATATATATATATATATATATATATATATATATATATATATATATATATATTGATAAATCTATGAGTTTGGATATGATTTATTGTTTGGATGTGGAAACATAAATCAAGGATTTAATTGATTATGTGGATTGATGATGTAATGAGGAAAGCTCATGTTTACGGATATAAAATATTTTATATGTTGTTGTAGATTTATGTGGTGATGTGATGGATGGCTTAACACTCATATTGTATTACTTGTGATGCATACTTAGTTAGTGAGAATGAATATGAATTATGAGAATTGGGTAGTTAGTTATAAGAAATGTATGGGAATGAATATTTATGAATGTTGATGAATTTTGGGGATGTAATGATACATGAAGCTAATCTTACATGAAATTCTAATTATTTGAGTAACCTGGTGTTTGCTATATTATATGATATGATTACCATGATATATAAAACCATGATTAAATTGTTGTCAAAGGTAGTAGGAGTGACATAAATGTAATAAATAATAAAACACACAAATAATGAGTAATAAAATAATAAATAATACTTGTAAATTTTTTTAAAAAGTTATGTGGTGTCCTTTATCAAATTAAAACCCTTAGATTTTGTGATTGATGATGTTGATAGGATTTTGAATGATGTATCTTGATAAACTTGTAATCTTTGATTTTCCCTAAGAAATAATATATACTAGGGGTTTGGATTGGTAAGGATATATCCTGATAAAGCTATAAGATTTGATTTGTTTAAAATTGAATAAGGATTTTAATTGGACTAAGAGAAAGACAATTTATTTTTTGGGGGTTTTAAACTTGGATATTGTTTGTATTTTTTGGATGTTTTATATTTTTTAGTATTTTTAACATTTTTTATATTTTTTTGACATTTCTATCATTTTTGATATTTTTGATGAGGATATAAGAAAAAGAAAAACCAATTCTAGTATTGGGAAATGGGATGGTAATGGATAGAATGCTTAATGGATTCATGATGGATGGAAGGGTTAAAGGATTTAGGATGGGACCTAAGAATTATGGTCACGTAGGAACCATGTGCCCACCTATCTTCATGTCATGCTAATGTTGTACTACATTTTGCTTTGAAGAAGCATGAATATACCAAGATTGTTTTAAAACATGTTTTAAGATCTTTTCCACTTATTAATCAAGGACAAAAGTATGAAGGAGGATGGGTATGATGGTAAGGATTAAATAAATAAGGATGGTAAATAGAGATTAAATGGATAAGGATGGTAAGTATTGAATGAATAAGGATGGTAATGATTGCATGAATAAGGATGTTAAGGATTGAAGTAATAAGGATGGTAAGGATAGTATGGATATTAAGGACTGAAAGGATAAGGGTGGTAAGGATGGTTAGGATTGAATGGATAAGGATGAGTTTGGATGGATAAATTAGCCTACCCAAAAGTGTATGGAACTTGTAGACAACATATTTGCACATGAAACTATAAAATAGTTTTCATTGTGGTAATTTCCCAAGGTTTCATCGTAATAGTTTTCACCTTTGGATACTTTTTTTTTTAATTTTTTTTTCAAGCAACATTAGATCCTTAATGGATTAGAAAAGATCCAATAGTATCATTCTATAAGACAACTATTTGTGAGAACCATGCCATTTGTATGTTCTTCACTAATTATACCATAGACTTATGTGATTACTAAGTTATCTTCTTTTGATTATCTTAACAAGGTTATATCATAGCCCTTGCAATAGATGGTGCTACCAAGGAGGATGAAGTTGGATGTGTGTGGGATAAAGGATTGTTAGTTATTATTTTAAATATTTGGAGGGATGTTGTTATCATGGAGGTATGTATAAATTTTGTGATAACAAAGGGGATTGAGATAAAAAAATCTCACACCATTTTTGGCCATACAGAGACGTCTAAAAATGTATGCTTGTAGGGTGACAAGAGTCTCATGTTCATTGGTACTAGGAATAGTCAAAAGTTTATTAACCTTGAGATTGTATTTTAATCTGATATTGACATCAAAAGTTTCATTTACAAGTGACTTGGATCTATCCTAAAATTGTGCTATCACAGGGAGAAGGTTGAGTTCCTAATTTTCATTTTCATTGTCTAATAACACCTTAAAGAGGTTTTCATTAAGGGAATTTTATTTTTTATATTATTTCTCTTAATTTTTTTAACTATGTAAATATTCATGTTTCTTAAAATATGTTGTCGAGTCAATATTGCTTTGAAATCCTATTTTGTGATCCCCTATCTAGATATCATCTCGAAGTTCCATAAAGTCTAATGTTACCTAATCATTTTGAAAGATGTCTTATGGTACATGATTTTATTGATACCAATCAATGAATTTAATATATTTGAGATCACATTTTATCATATGGATGTTTGTGTCAATGAAATTGTTGGTGGAAACAATATCCTTGTAGAGGCTATGAAAGGAACATGTTTTGATGTTGGGAGAAGTTTACTCAAAAATCATAGAAGTATCAATAAATTCCTCACATTCATTTCCTAGAGGTTTATAACCAATACCATGATATTCTTTATTTTCATGAATTTGGATTAGTTCCTTCATTCCTTGTTCATAAATGTCTTGTCCCTTGACTTTAAAGTTCATGATTTTACACATTTTGTTTACTATTGGATATTCTTTGCTTTCGAAATAGGAGGCTATGCCTTCATTAAATAACCAAGAACTACTAGAACTTTCAATCTATTCATTTTCAAGAAGGCTAGTTTTGATAAATAAGGTCAAGCCAAACTAATAAGATGCCCATTTTATTTTCTTGTTTATGTTGATCCTCCCATGGATTCTAGGATAGATAGGGAGTGTAGCCACATAGAAGGAATTTTGGATTTCACTATGTAAAAGTAACTTCTTTGCTTTATGCTTAGTGTTTAAGGCCTCAATATGTGAGGGGAGATTGGGTGATGGGCTAATAGGTGGTATGTCATGTTGGTCAAAGGTGGGTTATTGACTCAAAGATAAGTGTCCAATAGTTTTTTTGGAATTGGGAGGTTTTATAGTTGACATGACTATTTTGGACATTTATACCTTGATTTGGGTGTGGATTTGTTTGATCATGATTTGGGAAGAGACCTTGTCATATCCCCATTTTTTAGTTTTTTGACATGGATGCACTTCATTCTTGGGTAAAAGGTGCTCCTTATAGTGGTGATTGTAGGAAATAATTAGAGTTTTATGACTCAGGGACCATATTGGTGTTGGATTGTTGATGGTTTGATTATTGAGGCTTAGGGGCTAGATTGGTTTTGGATTTTTAATGGTTGGATTGTTGTGGCTCATGGGCCAGATTAGTGTTAGATTATCGATGGTTCAAATTTTGAGGATTACGGGTTGAATTTATTTTTTATTATTGATGGTTGGATTATTGGGACTTAGGAGCCAGATTAATGTTAGATTCTTGATGGTTAGATTGTTATGGTGAGTGGCTGAATTGATATTGGGTTCTTGATGGTTGGATTGTTGTAGATCAGAGGGTCAAATTGGTGTTAGATTGTTTATTATTTAATTTTTAAGGATTAGGGTGGAAATTTATTCTGTGTTCTTGATGGTTGGATTCTTTCATCCTAGGGGAAATATTGTATGATTGTTGATATTTTGATTATTGTGGCTCACGGAACTGGTTGGTAGGGTATTTATTGTGTGATTATTGGTTGGTTTGTGGATAGATATATGATTGATTTTAAGAGTGTTGATCATTGAATTTTTGATAAATTTGGATAAAGTTATTGGTATGGAATGATTGATGGTCAAATGATTAATTGGGTTGATTGTTGGATTATTTATGGGACTAGTTTTGCTATAGAGGTAAATGAAAATGTAATTTTGGTGGTTGTTTAACCTTAAATTTGAAATATATGGGGGATATATAGGGTTAAAAAGATATTAGTATAGGAAAAAAGTGTGATAAACTACCTCTATAATATGCCAATTAATGTAAAACTCAAATAAACACTATTTTAAACTTATATAACTAAGATTGTTAAAAGTAGTAAAGTATAATTATTGATATATATTATAATAAATTGGAAATAATGATGCTTAATTGGTTTACTGTGAACATGTAGGTATAAGTAGGAATATGCTAGATGAACTAGATAATGATCCTAGAACAATTACCAATGTTTTCAAATATCCTTTATGTAGCCTCAAATTCTTACCTCATATCTAAATAGTTGCATATACACCATTTATAACTTTGTTATAGGTGTATTGTATATAATATTGACTGAGTGTATATGTAACCAACTAGAACCTTCTAGATTTTATTTCACCTTTATTTTTATGTTTTCAAATTATTTGCATAGGATGTCACACTTTGTCAAATTATCAAAACCCTAGATCCTCACCCTTGGGGTGACTAAGGGAAAATGGGTTAGTGGGCTCATAGTTTTGGTCTAGTCCTAAAAACCCCTATTTCAATGTGTGATTCCTACATAGCCACTAATAAAAAGAGATCCTTGGACTAATTTAGTTCTCCCTTATGTGTTGGCTTGTCTGTGGATGAGGGTGTAATGTGTGATAAGCAAGGACATGCAATGACCTAGTTTGCAACTTAGAAAATATGGATCATAGATTACATGTTGAATGATTTATACCTATATAAAGATAAATCATATGATTGATATGGAAATAAGGATAAATAGGTAAAATCTTCTCACTTGAATGCTTTTTGGTAATTTCCCTATGACTTGTATGCAATTTCTAAATGAGGAATGAATGAGGGTTTGGTTTTTATATATACAAATATATTTTTTAAATATGTAATATTAAATCACTTAGGATAACCTTTTGAATACACTTATTTTGAAAATTAGATCAATATAGGGTAGTGGACACTTTATAAGAAAATGGATAGTTATGTCAATACATGTGTTTGCCTAGGGTGCAAGTGTCTAGGGAGGTAGAAAATAGGTACAAGTCCAAAACTAGTAGTGAAATATAATAATCAAATTTAGATATTTTTGAATAGTATATAAGACCTAAGCCATCATAATAATAATGGTCACACCAAGAGATAATAAACTCAAAATAAAGAGATAGTGAACACAAGCCCTTTAGTAGTAGGAAGGTCTAGAAATGGAAGGTATAACTTGATAGGTATTTTCCAAGTGTAAAATACTAAGGTAATGTTGGCCATTTGTTCCCACATACCAAGATTCACCTAGACCTAGAGATAAGCCTAGCAGGGTCCTAATTGAAGAAAGACCAAATAACTTAGAGATAGGTCCAGAATGGCAAATGGAGGGTTTCCAAGTAGGTTTCATGATGAAACCAAATGGATAAAAGGTTAAGGACAATTTTAAAAAGCATTGGAAAGTAATTTGAGCATTCAAAGTCCAATCACAAGTTCAAAAGAGCCTATAGGCTTTAAAAAGGCCAAGTAGAAAACCCATTTTTGGCTTAGTTCTTACTTAGCATATTGTTTCAGGATTTTATTTGGCTAAGTTCAATTCTTATAAATTTTTTTTATTTTGATTAAGTGTTGGGAGTTATTTTATAAATTTTTTCCAAAATAAAATTCCTAAAGGCATGATTCTTTTAGACAAATTGTCTATAGTAAAAGCTAAGTCTATTTTCTTTTGAACATTTTGTCTAAGACAAAGTTTCCACAGATAGAATTCTTTCAAGAGAAAAGCCCACAACAATTTTCCTAAGGACATAAAATATAAAGACAAAAGGTCCAAAACATAAATTCTAAAAGAGTTTTTTATTGTGTGGAAAATACATGGGAAGTAAATAGAGACGTTCACATAAGTGTCAAATTCAAGCCACATAAAGTAACCATTAAAATTCAAATATGAAGTGACAAGCATGTGGATGTCATTGAAATTTGCATACATGTCAAATTAAAGCTCAATAGTCATCCATTGGGGTCTAAAGATTCATGATCATGTATATGTCTTTGATGTTCCTATGGACATCAATTGATGGGTGTGCAGACATCAAATTTAAGTCATGGAAATTGATTTTTGGTTATCAAATATCTTAATGAAAATCATGTGGACATCAAATATGTTCATGTAGACATCAAATACAAACATATAGACATTAATTTTAAACCTAATGGAATATTGATTTGGATTCATAAAGTAGGATCAATGATCCAATGATGAGTGGTGCCTGACAGGTTAATGGGCCCAAATAGATTATTAGATTACATTAAATTATGGATTCAATATCAATGAGATGTGATCAATTTAAAGATTCAGTGGATCTTGAGAATATATGCATGGTT
This sequence comes from Torreya grandis, assembly GCA_037957365.1. Taxonomy (NCBI): domain Eukaryota; kingdom Viridiplantae; phylum Streptophyta; class Pinopsida; order Cupressales; family Taxaceae; genus Torreya; species Torreya grandis. The sequence continues at coordinate 105,879 of JARHVA010008205.1, read as the reverse complement.
GAAAAGTGGCATAAAAACATTCAAGCTGGTAGAAGATCAATGAACCATGTTTTATTTTACAAATCAAGATCATTAATACAAGATTGGTCAATAGATTAATGATCTGAGTCAATTGTTGATAACCAATAAGTAAAGGATTGATCCTAGGATATTTTGATGAAAGTTGATATGGTATTATTTGACTTGAATAAGGTAAATATAAAGGAACTAAGCTTAAATGTGATCCAAGATGGATCCAAGTTGAACTAGAGTGGGAACATTGAGACCAAGTATTGTCAATAGAGCTCCATGGAGGTAAAATAGGTTTTTAGACCTAATATAGACCAAGGGGTGGTAGATTATTGTCAAATAAATAACATACACTTGGTGAACTTCTTTTGTTGATTAAAACTATAGTAAAACCAATAGTTTGGATTAGTTTTCATCTATAGTAGACCCAAGTTTAGATTCACATGCAATGGTAGATAAATGAGATATGGTATGGGCTTCTCATCCTTAAACATAATCATAGATCAAAAAATTGCTACTCAAAGCATGCATGGCATGCATTTGTTAGTTTCAAGATATAAGGATTTGATCCTCATAATGAGTGAAAAGTGGTAGATGGCATGGAAAATGAAGGTAAATAAGCAGACCTCAACAACTTCATCACCATATCTAGCTACATGAGAGTGACCTTTCTCTCCACTCTTACATGCCATGAAAAACTAGTAAAAATTATTTATCACCATGATAAAACTCTACAAGATTGATCTAATTGTTGTAATTGCATTGATGCCCAAATCCAACTTGAAACAACTTTATCCTGCCATTGCAACCATAAAGAAGATCAGTGAAGGAATAATGTAATAGTATAATTGATTGAAGTGACTTGGATCAATCAAGAAGTTTAAATGAGCATAAATATAGAGGTAGTTGTCACTACAGTTTAAATGGAGTTGTGCTCATTTTTTATTCCCTTTTTAGTACCAAAATCCCTCTTTCTTGTTCCCTTTTATTCTATAAATATGGCCTTTGAGCTATTATTGAACATCCCTCAGGTTGGTATGACTAAAATCTACTAAAAAATATATTATGCACCTCTTGGATTAATGAATATAGAATTTTTTAGTTGTTTACTAATCTGTGCTTAGTGTTTTGTATTCATTTGATATGAAAAAGTGGTTTTCATCTTCTCTTTGTAGGTCCAAGTTCAACCTAAGTGCTAATAAACTTTTCTTGTAGGTTATCTAACATGTATTAATGTTGATGTCTTAGGTATAGAGTGGATTGTTGACCTATAAGTGCTTTCAATCAAGCCTTACCTTCATTTCCCTCAATCCTAAGTCCATCAAATTGACCTCTATGTGAAGCATTATTGCTTGGAAACCATTGTAGACATGACATTAGTTCTATTCATAGTCTATTAGTGTGCTAATGAGTTTAATCTTGAGAGTGGATCTTTGAACATTTGGTGCATCACCACATGTTATAATAGGTTTCATTTTATGCAATCTCTTTAATATTTTAACCCCAAATTATTTAGGTCTTAGAAATAAAGTTCCAAACTATCATATCTAAGGAACTATCCTCATTAAAAACCCTAGAGGTCTAGTTTAAATATAGGCATCCCATAGCCTTAGATCATTCCCATGTTAGTCTAGGTATGGGTCAGACTTGAACAAATCTGACCTCTATTAGGTGTTATCTAGATAGCTAATAGTTCTGGCATGCCTAGTGGGACCACCTATTTACATAATTTTGCATATTTGAGTATAGTAACAAATTCTAGAGTTTCATTTCTAGATTTACATATTTTCCATGCCCCCAAGATTTCTCACAAGATCCTCTACAAAATAGAAATATAAAAATTTCTCTAAGCTATGTTTATAATCAACAAAGAAGAAGAAATCCTCTCAGTCAAATCATACACCTACACCTCCTATTCGCCTTATTATTACATAAAATGCTCTTGTTCAAGCTAATATTGTTCAACCAAAAATTATTATAAATCCCATACCTCAGATGGCTTCTCTTATAAGGCAACCCTTTGTGCCATTCAATGGTGGTAGTCCTCTGAATCTTACTCAATGGGATGATATTCCAATCTCATCTTTGAAGGATCTTCCTTATTTCACAAAATAAAATCTAGTTACTCCTATAAAACATACTATATATATTACTAACCTTTGTTTAGTGCATCATGTGACTCAAGAAAATATAGTAATATGGTTTTTATAAACTTCTTTCAAAGGAAAAACACATTAATGGTACATAGGATTGGCTCCTACATCAATCAACAATTGAGATGAATTTGGAGAGATCTTGTGCAAGCCCTTTGAAGACAAAAGTTCCCACCTCTCACTAGTGGAGTGGATTACAATGATAAAGAGGCTCAATCTTGAATTCATGGTGGATTTCAATTATAGGTTCCAGAAGACTTGGGACATAATTTTTCTAGTGATCAAGCCATGGGAGGGAATGATCTACCTAAGGCTTATTCAAAATATAAATTAAGGCTAAGAATTGCCTTATATAAGTAGGTAAGTTGTCTCCAAGGCCACCAATGCCTCTCTTTCCATAAATCCACCCTCCTACTCCAACTATTGTTCCATTTCCACATTTAACAATTTTTTTTCAAATAGAAGGTGATCAAGCTGGTAGACTGGGGAAGATAGAGTGTCTTATCAAGATTCATAAAAAGTTTGTTGTAATGGAAATATAACAACCTTCACTATATAATTCATATCATAATACTAATCAAAATTATTAGTATATCAGGCCTTCCTATTAGTCTAGTTATTAAGGACAAGAGTAGAATTCTCAGTTAACACAATAGAATCCTAGTACTCTAAGCAATTATAGAGTTTTTGTGCCAATTCATAACAACTATGCTCATAAATGGAAATAGAGTAATTAGTGGGATCAAGCAAATAGCATGGAAATGAAGCCAAATGATGAAAGCTCACATCAGTCTTATATGAAATAGAGTTTAGCTCCTCCTTCACATGAAAACTAGCCAAATAAGGAAGCCTCTCTACCACATGGAGACATTCCTTCATTCACTCAAGTAGAAGTGCCAAATCAACAAGGATGAGAGAATGGTAAAACACCTATTGAAACTAAATTTTTGAAATTTTAGGAAGGTGAGGATTATTTTGAAAACATAGCTAAAAATCAAAGTCAAAATGTGCCTAATGTTGATGATTCAGTTGCAACCCATACTAGATCCCAAAAAAGTGTAATTGGTGATGGTTCAGGTCCTAATATGGTAGCCCCTTAAATTTTTTAGCCACCACAAAGGACCACCACTCATGAGCTACCTCAAAAGACATTAAATTAATAGGTTCAAGATTTAAAGGGGCAGAATGTGAATGGGCTTTACATCCCTAAGTTCACACAACATATAGGAGCCCCTCCTATTCTTAAATTATATTTAGGGATAACCACTTCTCCACTCAGTATTGTGGATCATATGAAGAAAAATTTGGTATCAATTTCAATATGGGATACACTGCTAATACCAGGAGAAAAGGATTATCTACAAGAGGAGCTTTCAAATATCTATGTCTCTAATAGACCATCTAAAAATGAAAGAGTAAGTGTTTTTCTAACCAAATCTAATTAATTTTTTGAGTCTCAATCTTGTAAGGTGACTAAGCCTCCTTCATTCTATCTTTCAATTGTCATAGGAGATTGTCTTATCCATACTTGTATGATTGATAGTGGATCTAGTAATTTTGTCATGCCTAAATCCATAGATGACAAAATAGGAATCAAGTATGAATCCCATGAAAAAGGAGTGTTATAGTTAGATGGTTCTCCCACTAAGACTATGGGTATCCTCAAAGATTTTAAGATTTTACTTTATGATTGTCCAAATTTCACCATTTCACAAGATATAGTTGTTGATTTACCTCCATACTTTACACTATTCCTATCTAGATATTTTACTACTAAAATAGGAGGTTACCTCTCTTCATATTGGTCATACAAGGTTTTTAAAACTAGATATAAAACCAATGTCACTATAAGATTTGAGCCTATTTCTAGATTTTACCTTGAACCCTATATGCCAAATATGTCTAATATAAATTGAAGTATTTTAGAGGAAGATGCCGGTACTATTGATCAAGAACCTTATAATCCACTTAAAGGCATACCAGATTGACTCTTAGATAAGTGGGTCACTAATAACCATGGGTATGACCCATACAAAGGTATTCAATAAGCTAGTTTTGGTGTATACTACATACATGAAGAAGGTGATTCATTACCTACTCTCACCAACTCAAATAAAGATTAAGAGGGAGTATAGAAACTATACTTTGATGGATCCAGATCAAATAATGGGAGTGGGGCTGGTGCAATGTTGGTTTCACCTCAAAATCAAAGGTATTATTTTTTAGTTAGATTTTAGTTTAGTTGTACCTCAAATATGGTAGAATATGAAGCTCTTATTCATGACCTTCAGTGGGCTAGAAATAGAGGTAGTGCAACAAGTTAGAGGGTTAAGTTCAGTAAATAACCCCCTCCTCAAGGCATACAAACATAAAGCTTGGGACCTTATGGAATATTTCCTAGCATTTGATATCTGCTCCATTCCTAGAGGAGCCAATCAACATGTATATAGACTTGCTATCATAGGAGCACAATATAATATAGTGTAACATATCAAGTAAAATAAATATCATACCCAAATAGAGCTTGTATGTAGGTTTCAAACAATAAGGTAAGTTTTCAAGTCTTTGATAGTGATAAATAGATAGCCTATTTCCTACAAAATGAGGCAAAAGTTTTCTTAATAAATAAATATAAATTGCAATGCCAATATGAAGATCATACTATGAAAATGAGATAAAAAAATATGCCTAAAGGTTTAGTAACTTTGGAGAGAATTTTTAATGAAGATGATCAACTTAGAAAGGACAAATTAATCATCTCTTCCAAGGAAGAACATTATGAGCAAGTTCACATAGCTGAAGGTAAGCATCTCAAGTGGGGTAAAGTGAACACTATTTATAAGAGATTAGATTTCATTTCATTATGTAATGAATATATGGATTGATTTTCTTAGGAATACCATGATTTGAAAGGGTTTGACCCCATATTAACACAACATACTATTGATCTTGAGAAGGACACAAAACCAGTAAGATAGAAGCAAAGGCCCATCAACCCCAAGGCTCAAATTCTCATGAAAATATGATTGAGTCAAGTATAATATTTATTATAATAACTCAACATGGGTAGAAAACCTTATACCAGTGAGAAATAAAAATGGAGAGATAAGACTATGTGTGGATTTCAAAGATTTGAGCAATGTGTCATTGAAAGACCACTATCCTCTTCCTTCCATGGATTAAATCTTATAGAGGTATCAATTTCACAAAGGTTTTCCTTAATATATGGGTACTTAGGTTACAACCAGATATTGGTGAAAGAGTAAGATCAATATAAAACAACTTTCACAACCAAATTGGGTAATTATGCCTATCAAAAGATGCCTTTTGGGCTCTCTAATGTTAGAGCCACTTTCGAAAGGGCAATGGATGTTGCCTTTCAAGGTCTTTTGAGTTAAATGGTCTTAGTTTATATTGATGAAATTAATATATTTTCAAAGGATCATAATGATCATATAACACACTTGAGAGTTTTTTTTGATAGATGTAGATAATTTGGAGTTTTATTGAATGGAAAGAGGTGTATATTTTCAGTGCTTAAGGGGAGACTGCTTGGGCATGTAGTGTCCAAATATGATATTTCTATTGATTTAAAGATAATATAAGAAATACATTCTCTATAATTTCTAAAACATAAGAAAGTATTGAAAAATTTTTTAGGCAAGATCAACTTCATTGAAGATTTATTCCTAGATTTGCAGAACTGGTAGGGACACTCACTCAAATGCTGAAGAAACATCAAGATTTAACTTGGAGTAAGGAGGGTAAGAGAAGCTTTGAATTAATCAAAAAATAAATTAGCCAAGATCCTACTTTTCTTAATCTATATTTCATGAAATATTTCTTTATGTATGTTTTTTCTACATTTGGTACAATTTCAGCCATGCTTATGTAACATAATAGTGAAGGATTAGAGCAACCCATTACTTTTTTTAGTCAATATTTGGAAGACTATGAGGAGAGGTATTATTTTGTTGAAAATCATGTGTTTTATATTATAATAGGTTTGAAAAAATTTATACATTTGGTTTCAAATAAAAATATTATACTAATGGTAGCTCATCCTAGCGTGAAGGATTTCATCCTCAACAAAGACTTAAGTTAAAAGAGAGTTGGATGGGTTACTAAGCGCATAGAATATGACATAAAATTAAAGGTAAAAAATATGGTATGAGGTAAAGGATTATGTGAACATCTTGTAAAATATTTGAAATAATAAAAGGAGATGGTTTTGACACTTCAAGACAACAAACAAGAAGCTAAAACTACTCCTCCAGCTAGTTGGACACAAGACATTTCTAAAGTCCTTTAAATAGGATGATGTCTAATAGGATTAGATGCATCAATGAGAAGAAATTTTAGGATAAAATCAATACCATACATTCTGATTGATGGAGTGATTTTCAAAAAAGACGTTAGAGGTATGCTTTTAAGGTGTGTTAAAGCTAATCAATTTGACAAGCTTTTTGAACAATTTCATGATAGTCCTTCTGGAGGCCATTTTACAGCAAATACCATAGCTATAAAAATAATTAGAGATGGTTAATTTTGGCTTAATTTATTTAAGTATGCACATTCATGGGTTAATAAGTGTGAAAAGTATGCAATGTTTATAGGTAAATAGAGACTAGTTGCTATGTCATTGAGGCCTATTCAGGTTGAACATACTTTCATGCAATGGGGTTTGGACTTCATTGGCATGATAAATCCTCCATCTAGTGTTGGTCATAAATGGGCCTTGATAGCTATAGACTATTTCAATAGGTGGGTGGAAGCAATACCTTTGAAGGAAGCAAATGAGAACTCTATGCTTCAGTTCTATGAGAATCTAGTCATCCATTTTGGAGTACCTTCCATTATAATATCATATAATGCCTTGGCATTTAGCAGTGCAAAAGTATGTGAATGGGATTTTGAGAAAGGTATTTATCTAACATATTCATAAAATTACTATCCACAAGGTAATGGACTAGTTGAGTCCACTAACAAGACCCTGATTTGGATCACCAAAAGAACATTGGAAGATAATTAGAGATCTTGACATACAAAGATGAAGACTGATTTATGAGCTGATAATATCACCCCAAAAAATGACATTGGTCATTCACCTTATCTCTTATTTTATGGGAGAGAATCAAGGCATCTTATCTCTTTGAAGCTCCCAACTTTGAAACTTGCGCACCAGCTCAAGCTTCTAGAAAGTGATGTAATGGAGGTAAAGATAAATGAACTGAGAGAATTGGAAGAGATAAGAGATGATGTCATGCATATCATGTGGTATAATTAAAATCAAGTCAATAAATATTTTGAAAAAAGATCTTCATCAAGGACATTCCAATAAGGTTACATAGTCTTCAAATGGGATGAATACTATGCTAAGCCATGAAAACACTCCAATTATGATAGCCTTTGGAGTGGACCTTATGTCATCACATGTTGTAAAGAAAGTAGTGCCTTTTAGATTCCTAGATTGAATGGGGAGAGAATTTTCATCCCTATTAATGGGAGGTATCTTAAGTTTTTCTATTAGTTTTATCTCATACTATTTATACATAGGTAGATAGGTCTATCATTTCCTTCAAGTGCTTTTTCACATTGCTTTGTTGGTTGTTTAGTTAGTTTTGGTCCAATTTTTTTCTTTCTTGTTGTTTGTGGGTTCTTGATTACTCTAAAAAGTGATTTAAGAGTCAATTATATCTCGTTTTGTAAGTATTAAAGTCATCATGTGTAAGCTTAGTCAATAACTAGGTTCCATGACCAGGAAGTTGGTCAAGCCAGCTAAATCACCAAAAATGTTGGCCATTTTGGCCCACATACCAAGATTTTCCTAGACCTAGAGAGAAGCCTATTAGGGTCCCAATTGAAGAAAGACCAAATGGATTAGAGATAAGTCTAGATTGGCAAATGGAGGGTTCTTAAGAAGGTTTCATGGTGAAACCAAGTAGATCAAAGGTTAAGGACAAGTTGCACAAGCATTATAAAGTAATTTCAGCATTCAAAGTCCACACACAAGTTTAGAAGAGCCTATAGGCTTTAAAAAGGCTAAGTGCAAAACCCTTTTTTAGCTAAGTCCTTACTTAGCATACTATTTTGGGATTTTATTTGGCAAATTTCAATTCTTATGGACTTTTTTATTTGAACTAATTATTGGGAATTCTTTCATACATTTCATTCAAAACAAAATTCCCAAAGGCATGATTATTTTTGATAAATTTTCTATAGCAAAAGCTAAGTCTATTCTATTTTAGACATTTTATCTGAGATAAAATTTCTACAAACAAAATTATTTCAAGAGAAAATCTCATAATAATTTTATTGAGGACATAAAATCTGAAGACAAAAAGTCCATGGAAAAAGGTCCAAAATACAAAGTCTAAAATAATTGTTTGTTGTGGGGAAAATGCATGGGAAGTAGATGGAGACATTCACGTAAGTGTCAAATTTAGGCCATATCAAGTAACCATTGCAATGATGGGAACATAGATGTCATTGAAATTTATGAAAATTTTAAAGTAAAGCTCATCCATCATCTATTTGGGTCTAAATATTAATGATCACATAGACATCATTGACATTCCTTTGGATGTCAATTGATGGGTGTAAAGATGTCAAATTTAAGTCATGAAAATGACTGATAGTTTTCAAATATCTCAGTGATGTTCATGTGGACATAAAATACATTCTTGTAGACATGAAATATAGGCATATAGATGTCAATTTTAATCCCTATGGAATAGTTTTTTGGATTGAAAAAAATATGATCAATGATCGAAATTCAATCATACAGAATATCTAATGATGAGTGAGACTAATAGGTTAATAGGCCCAAGAAGATCAATGGCTCATATTTAATCATAGATTCAAGATCAATGGCATGTGAGTAATTTAAAGAGTTAGTGGATCTTGAGAATGGATGCATGGTTGACAAGTGGCATGAGCACATTCAAGCTAGCATAAGATCGATGAACTATATCTTATCATGCAAATCAAGATCAATGATGTGAGATTGGTCAATATATTAATTATTTGAGTTAGTTGTCAACAACTAATAAGAAAAGTATCAAGCTTGAGACATTTTGACAAAAGTTGATACAACATTCTTTGACCTAGGTAAGGTAAATACAAAGCAATCAAGATCAAATATGATATGGGATGGATCTAAATTGAACCAAAGTAGGGACAATGAGACCAATCATTACCAACAAAGCTCCATGAAGGTAAAATAGGTCTTTTAGATGTAATATAGACCAAGGGGGTGGTATCTTATTTTCAAATAAAAAACATACACCTAGTGAACTTCTTTTGTCGATTAAAACTATAGGAAACCAATAGTTTAGATTGGTTTCCATCTATAGTGGACCCAGGTTCATATTCCCATGTAGGTGCAGATAAATGGGATATGATGTGGGCTTCTCATCCTTTAACATAGTCATATCTCAACAAAATACCACTCAAATAATGCATGACATGGCTTTGTTAGTTTCAAGATATGAGGATCTAATCCTCATAATGAGTGACAAGTGGCATATGGCATGGAAATGAAAATAGACACATATACTTCAATGGTTTTATTACCAGAGCCATATACATGAAAGTGACCCTTCTCTCCACTCTTACATACCATGACAAATTAGTAAAGAGTAGTTAGCACTGTGATAAAACTCTAACAGATTGATTTGATTATTTTAACTATATTAATGTTGGAACCTAACTTGAAACAAATTGATCCTACCATTTAAACCATAAATAATATCATTGAAGGAATAATGTAAAGGTGCAACTGATTGAAGTGACCAGGATTAAATAGGAACCTGGAATGAGTATAAATGTAGAGGTAGTTATAAGTGTGGTTAAAATGAATTTGTGATGATATTTATTCCCTTTTCACTGCCAAAAACCCTTTCTCTTACTCCCCTTTCTTCTATAAATATGGCCTTTGATCTATTATTGAATATCCCTTAGCATGGTATGACTAAACTCTACCAAAAATTGTATTTTGCACCACTTAGAGTAATGAATAGAGAATTTTATATTTGTTTACTAATCTATGCTTAGAGTTTTGTATTTTTTTGATATGCAAAAGTGGTTGTCATCTTCCCTTTATAGGTCCAAGTTCAACGTAAGTGCTAATAAACATTTCTTATAGGTCATCTAGCATGTCTTAATGTTGATGTCTCATTTATAGAGTGGATTATTGACTATAAGTGCTTTCAATCAAGCCTTACCCTCATTTAACTCAAGCCTAATTCCATCAAATTGACCTCTATGTGAAGCATTATTGCTTGGAAACCATTGTAGACAAGACATTAGTTCTATTCATAGTCTATTAGTGTGCTAATGAGTTTAATCTTGAGAGTGGATCTTTGAACATTCAGTGCATCACCACATTTTATAATAGGTTTCATTTTATGCAATCTCTTGAATATTTTCACCCCAAGTTATTTAGGTCTTAGAAATAAAGGTCCAAACTATCATATCTAAGGAACTAGCTTCATTAAAAACCCTAGAGGTTTGGTCTAGATGTAGGCATCCCACAGTCTTAGATCATTGCCATGTTAGTCTAGGTATGGGTCAGACTTGAACAAATCTGACCTCTATTGGGTGTTATCTAGATAGTTAATAGGTAATATATAAATCATATGTTAGTATCTAAATTTCCCCTCCCCTACCTTTAATCTAGTAATGAAATTGATAGTTTAAATGAAATAAATGTGTGCCTAGGTGTGTAAGCACACTTTGTCTTTGCATGAGTGCACCTTGAGTGATTTTATAGTGATTAGCCTACAAACAAAATCATGTTATAGTATATAATTGGTGTTTGAAATATGAAATTGAAATAAATTAAAATGCATGAAATTAAAAAGATCAATATTAGGATTACACTTTCGAATCGATGCAACCATCTTGAGTTTTGGTAATTTGATTTGAAAGGATGCCTCATTATAAAGAATTGAAATTGAGATTATGAAAATTTTAAACCTATTAGTGCATATATATAAATATATATTGGATAACAACATGACCCCAATATTGTTATAAAGGTGAGATATAAAATGGCCATTGAGCTTATTTCATCTCAATCATGCAACCTAACTATGTACATAACCTAGTGAGTGTGAGTGAATTAATCAACTCATACTATATATATGGTGAGGGTAGATGATTTAATCAAATAAAACATATAAATGTGGTGAAGTTAGATTATTTAATCAAATATATCTTATAAATTTGGTAAGATTGAGTTATTTAATCAACTCAACCTTCCAAAGATAAACCAACTAATGTAGTAGATTATCTCAATAACAATCCCTACTGGGTATGATAATAGTCTATAATAGTATATGAAATCTAGAAAATAATTTAATTTTACAATTATTATTTTCCCCTTTCATGGAATATGCACCTCATATATGTCTCAAGCTAAAATATGGGTATAGTATCACAAATGTATAGAATGTTACCAAAAATGTGTATCTAGATCATATAACTATAAAATTTAGAAATTTTTATAACCGATGAAAGTGTGGAGGACATGTTTATATGACATTGTCCCATTGAAAATATAGAATCTAAGAACTAGTGCAAGTGTGGGGAATACATTTATATAACATAACCACACTATAATCTAAAAGTATAAAAAAGTGTAAGTTATGCCTCTATGACATTCCCCAACTCATAGCCTCCCTTTTGAGGTGAGTGGAAATATAATATGGTAGTTACCTTACCTCAAAATGATAATATAACTATGTAATTTATGCATGAATTACTTATCATATAGGAATAATATGTCTATGTAGATACAAAATCGAAGCACATAGTATGTGAGCACATCAAGTCCTAAGATGTAAGATATAAGTCATGGAAATGTCTAGAGAGTAGTAGTATAATCTCAACAAGATATCAAACACATGTATAAGAGTACTCAAAATCAAATAAAAATGGAAATGGTCTAATAATACCTCAAATAAAGGACATTTCTATATGTCACAAAACTAAAGGGATATGACTTAATTAAATGTCTATGAAGAATATAATGACATATTTAAGTTTTTACAAACAAACAATGACATATTCAAATGTCTAAATAGGAAAACAAAGATACGTGGGCCAAAATCAAAGGAGAATATTCAAATTCTCAAATAGGAAAGACAATGCAATAAAATAGAAAGCAAGGCAAGACACTCAAGGAGGTTCAAAAATGAAAATCATGTAAAAATAAACCAACATAAACATAAAATATTAGTTCTTACAACTATGTGTTAGCAAAAAATGTTAAGTACATAACATATCAAGTACTATGTGAAAATACATGAGCATGGATATAAGCATGTGTAATTATAGAATCTCAAACATGATAATGGAAAGTGATCATAGAATAATATAGTCTAGGTGTATCATGATCAAATAAGTAGATGGCCCTATTGCACTTATGATGTGAGTAGAGAGAAGGCCCAACATCTGTATGTGCATATATCATGTATATGGGTATGCATGTATCACACTCATATTATATATGAAACATATGTGTATATATTGAAAATAATTATATACTATTTATTAACATGGAGAAAAAAAATAAGTATAATAAATAGTACAACTAGGAATATGTTGAATACTTATTGATTTTTAAATTTTTTCATTTTCTTGTATTTTTGAAATATTTATATGTTTTCAACCTTAGTTTGGATAATTTACATTGTTTGGATCATGGTTATATATTTGGAAATGGTTAATGGCGTGTTTTTAATCATGATTTACATGTGAAGTAGAATAATGATTACCATCATGTGATATATGGATCAATTTTCTTTAATGGGAAAAGGAGACACCTTGCTGATTTTTTCAATTTTAGCTTCCTTCTAGTATAACCAAAGAGTTCCAAATGTGAATGGACATTGAGTTGTTTATTTCATAGTCCAAAACCTTGTTTGAGTCACTTTAGAACCACAATAAATTGGTATTATTATGTTAATTACTAATTCTTTCCAACATCCTTTGTTATGTAAGTCATTTAAGTCCAACCCAAGTTCATTCTAAACATTCTATATCAAAAGTGATTTTTGTCTGCATATGATCGTCATGGTTATCTTAAAAATAAGCACCACTGATGAATAATGTGATTGATAAATCTTGTTGGAGTGAATGCTTTTGGGTTTGATCAACTTGAGGAGTTTTCATAGGATGTTTATCTTGTATTGGCCACATATTGAGTAATGTTTTTAAAATTCCCATATGAATACAAGGAATGACACACATTTTCTCAATGTTCATTAGGTAATTAATCTTATTCATTTGTATGTGGAATAAAAAATTTGTGTTTTTAAGGAGAGATGTTAAGTTCATTTCTATGCTTGAGTAAGAATGAAGAACATCTATGAACATAAAAATACAAGTAAATGATTCATATTGTTTATGTAATTATCTTTCCTTCAATGGGTAAAAAATATTTCTATTAAATATGAATTGAAATTTCAAGTCCAAAGGTCTAAATGTTAATTTTTATGTTGTTATTTTGACTCAAATAACATAATCTTGAAGATATTCACCATCATGTTGTTTGAAATTATGAAAATGTTTTAATGTAAGTATTGGCACCTTGTAGATATTAAAATACATAAATAATGCATCTTCCAATTATGTAAAAGTGGATCTAGTACCCTTTGGTAATATATAGAAAAAATTGTGAGCCTCATCAGTAATGCTTGTATGAAATAATTTTAGCAATATTTTGTCATATTAAGTCCATTGCTTAAAATAATTTACATGTTTAATCTTGTGATCAAATGTATATTTATGATGATAAAGGAGAGGTAAATATGGTAGCTCAAAACCTTATGGATAAGGATATTCAAGTATGCAATGTACAAGAGGTTTATTTTTTAATAAGGTAATATTGGAATAGAATTATGCAAAGCCATTTACATTTAAACTATAAATACTTGTCTTTGAAACTCCCCAATAGTACTCATCATAGACTTGAGATAATCAATAGGAATGGTGGTTTTTGGATAAGGTGTTATCATTGTTTTTAATCCACCACCTCTTTTAAACTTACGTATATTAGTAATTATCATCCTCATGAACAATAAGTGCAAGTTTTGAATCATTGAATTTAGGATACTTTGGTAATGATATTGGATATTTGAATTTTTTAACCTTTGGCATATACTTTGGAGTGTTTGGAACTTTTGATATTACTATATCCCTTAAATTTTCATCCACCTTTTATTAATGTATGTTTTTATTCTATTTAATAGTTTTTTCCTACATGTTTTTTTAACTTGATTAGGTGTTATTGGATTATTGGGGAAGATTTCCCACATACATGAGCATGACACCTATATATGTAAATTTCCTAAAGCTATTATAATCAATATATGTTACACCCTTAACCATTGGTGTGTCTAGGGATATGTGTGGCTGACTTGTGGCTTACATACCTCTTTTATTTACTTGTTACTTTTCTCTATGTTCTTAGATAGGTCGGCATATGGAATAACCTTGTCTAAGTAGAATATATATAGGAGGTAATGATTAGTCTTTATTCATTATGTTAAGTATTATACTATTAGTGTATTAATGTGGAGGTTTCCCCCTCGAAGTGGCTTTACTATATTATCTAGTATTTTATTATGCTATAAATTATCGTTATGTGATCTCTCATATTTTCTTATTCTACACAATATAAAATCATTATATGCAAATATATAAGTAATTTCATTACAAGTGGTATCGGATCATTGATTTGGGCAAGTTTACTGAAATATTTGTTTTGAATTTGGTGAGGTGTGGCTTCTGGGAGTGGTGAGAGTAAAAAAACATAACTTACAATCTGGGAAGAATTAATTTTTTTTGTTAGTAAATTATTACTCAAAATGCTTTTTTTTTTTTTTTTAAAATATTAAAAAAATTTCTAGTAAAAAAATTCCCCTTGCACAATTCTAGTCATTGGATTCATCTCGGTGAGATGATCACAATGATATATTCTGTCAATGCACTTTTTTGGTACCAAAATATTTACCCTAGTGCACAAAGGCAGTCATTAGATTTGTCTTGACAATGTGATCACAATGGTACCATTTCTTGGTACACTTTTTTTGTTGGTCAAAACCCTCATATGGTTTGTATATGGGAGGTCTATGTACTCGAGGAAGAAAAGGGGGAAATAAACTCCTAAAACTCCTTCTACCAATGACATGGAATCTAAAATTTTAGATCCAATGATTTCTTAGCTTCAAGTAGACATAAAGAACTTAGTGAGGCATGATGAGTTTGTTGCCGTCCAAAATAATGTTTCAAGGATGCACAAAGATATGAATGGGGTTCATAATGAATTATAGAATACCACTACATAATTGGCTACCCTTATATCTCAATTTTATCCCAATAACCCTCCACTTCAACATTCAAATCCTCCTCTCAACAACTCCCATACTGATATGAAACTGATGTTTCCAAAAGTGGACATGCCTAAGTTTTATGGTAAGTATCCTCTCACTTAGATTACCCAAATTGAGAATTTATTTGAGCTGCATCAAACCCCTAGATCTTAGAGGATGATAGTGGCATCCCTATATCTAGAACTTGAGCAATTCATTTGGTATCACTGGTTATGTACTCAAAAGAAAAAGATTGGTTCTCCTATTACATGGACCATTTTCACTAAGAAGTTGTCATCTCATTATTAGAATATTGTCTCTAAGAACTATTTTATCTAATTATCCAAGTTATGGTAAATAGGAACTATGAAGGATTATATTCATCAGTTTCAGAATCTCTCTTTACAAGTGGAAGATATCACTGAATAAAATTTGACTGATCTATTTTTGGGTGGCCTCAAAGATAACATCCAATTATAGTTTCAAATGTCTAACCCAACATCTATATCAGATTTTATCTCTAAGACACATATGATAGAAGAAAAAGAGATGGTCAAAAGGAAAACTTTCACTACTGGTCATGATCATAACTTCTAGCACCATCATTTCCATAGCCCACCAAATTAACACAACAAAAAATTGAGGATAACCAAGCCAAAGGGTTGTGTTATGGTTATGAAAAAAAATGAACCAAAGACCATCATTGTGCTAGAAATAAGTTGTTGTACATTGAAGGTGCCAATGATGATGAAGTACATGATGAGGATGTATAAGTTCCTGAGGAGGAATATGAAGACTCTCAACTTGCTATTTCATGTCATGCCCTTTCAGGTATTAGTACTCCCCAAACTCTTAAGGTGATAGGTTTCCTTAAGAAATAGAAGGTCGTTGTCTTGATTGATTTTGGGACCACACTCAACTTCATCCATAGTAAGTTGGATGCTTATTTAAACTATTTCATTTATTTAGCTCCAAAATTTTAGGTTATGATTGCAGATGGTGGTACTATCAGCTATTCAAGAAAATGTCATAATATTAAGTTAGTCATGGGAGACTACTAATTAGATTCTCCTATGTTTGTTATTCCCATGGGTAGAACTGATATTGTTTTAGGAGTCTAGTGGCTCACCACTTTGGGCACTATTGAGATGAATTTTCAATAATTATTCATGCATTTTCATTCTTAAGAAAGGACATTTGAGCTAAGGGGATTAAAGGCTAAATATACATAACTTGTTAGCTCCCATCAAATGACAAATATTCTCTATAAGGGTGCTGAGGGATTTGTAGCTTGCTTTTTTTCTATGGAAGTACAACCAACTCAACCATCTCCACCTCTTGATCTGCAACAAATAATTGATGCTCATTCTATTAACTTTTGGAGACATGATAAAAGGACTTCCACCTAGCCACATGAATGATCATGGTATCATACTTATTCTTGGTAGTACACCACCCAACATTAGACCATACATGTATCCCTATGCCTAGAAAAATAAAATTGAAAATATGGTACAAGATATGT
The DNA here is from genome assembly GCA_037957365.1 of Torreya grandis. NCBI lineage: Eukaryota > Viridiplantae > Streptophyta > Pinopsida > Cupressales > Taxaceae > Torreya > Torreya grandis. Next base: position 88,813 of record JARHVA010008205.1, on the reverse strand, counting down.
TAGATGCAAGAATCATTTGCCATAGCCAAAGTGAATACTCTTCACCATTTTTCATGGTGATAAATAAAGATGACACCTAGAGGATGTGCCCTGACTACAAAGAACCCAAAAAGTACACTATCAAAGATAAATTTTCTATTCCTATCATTTATTATTTTCTAGATGAATTGAATGGTGCTCTTTATTTTACCAAGTTAGATCTATGTTCTAGGTATCATCAAATCTGGATCCCTAATGAAGACATACCCAAAACTACTTTCAAGACTCATGAGGGCCATCATGAGTTTTTGGTTATGACTTTTGTTATAAAAAATGCACCATCTACTTTTTAGAGTTTGATGAATACTATTTTTAAGCCATTTTTGAGGAAATTTTTTCTGGTATTCTTTAATGATATCCTCATTTATAAGAAAAATTTGGAAGACCATTTACAACATATGAAATAGGTACTCTCCATTTTAGAGCAAAATCAATTGTATGCCAAACCTTCCAAATATATTTTTGGGGTTGATGAGGTTGAATATTTGGGTCATCTAGTGTCTTATGGAGTGAAAGTAGATCCTAAGAAAATCCAAGTAATGGTAGACTAGCCAATTCCTAAGATAATAAAGCAACATTGAGGATTTTGGGGGCTTATTGGTTACTATCACAGGTTTATAAAAAATTATGGTGGTATTACAGCCCCACTCACCTCTTTATTAAATAAATACTCCTTTTAGTGGACTGATGTAGCTACCCAGGCATTTGAACAATTAAAATTGGCTATGTACACTACTCTAGTATTAGCCACTCTTGATTTTTCTAAGACTTTTGTGGTTGAATGTGATGTATCTAGGTATGGTATGGGTGTTGTACTCATGCAAGAAGGTAAACCACTTGCATTTGAAAGTCATCAAATAAAGGGTAAAAATCAGCACAAGCCCATCTACGAGAAGGAAATGATGGCCATTTTTCATGAAGTTAAATAATGGAGACTTTATTTGATGGGTCATCACTTTCAAGTAAACATTGATCATGATAGTCTCAAATATTTTTTAGAAAAAAGGTTGTCATTTGAAGAACAAAAAAAATGGGCAACTAAGATGTTAGGCTATGATTTTGAAATAGTCTACAAAAAAGGCAAGGATAATGTGGTGGTAGATGCACTAACTAGAAAAGATGAATCATTTGAGGCATTGACATGTACCACAACCATTTTATAGGCAAATTGGCTAAAGGAAGCACGATCAGAATGAGAACATGATAGTGTTGCCCATGATTTGATTCAAAACCTTCAGTAAGGTTTAGGTGGATTTGAAAAATTCACATGGAAAGGTAATGCATTATGGTATAAATATAGATTGTACCTATGTAATAATTTTCTTCTTAAAAAAAAATCTTTCAAGAACTTCATGCAACTCTAATTGGGGGTCATTCAAGATTTTTGAAAACGTATCAAGAATCAAGCAAGATTTTTTTGGGAAGGTCTCAAGGGGGATGTCCAGAAATATGTGGTTAAATGTATAATATATAAATAAAATAAAGGTGAAACCATAAAAAAATTGGGTTTTTTATAGATTTTATCCATCCCTAACTAGTGTTGGGAAGAGGTATCTATGGATTTCATTACAGGGTTACCAAGATCTAATGGTCAAAATTTTATCATGGTTGTTATAGATCATCTCAGTAAGTATGCTCATTTTTGTTTATTATCCCAGCCATTTTTTGCTATTATAGTAGCTTCTACTTTTCTCAATATAGTTTAGAAACTACATGGGACCCCTAAGATCATTGTCAGTAATAGAGATCCCATTTTTACTAGTATTTTTTGGACTAAGTTACTTACATGTTTGGGTACCTAATTGGCTCATAGTTCATCCTATCATCCTCAATTTGATAGATAAACTAAGGTAGTAAATAAATGTTTGGAAGGATATCTCCTTTTTTTTTTAATAAACATGATAAATGGGTTCATTGGCTACCACTTGTTGAATGGTAGTATAATAATTCTATTCATAGTTCTTTCAAAATGTCTCCTTTTATGGCACTATATGGATACAACCCTCCATCCATCACTTAAACCATAAAGTGACATCCTAAGGTTCATACAATTAAAGAACATATTCACCATCAATAGGAGGTCCTTGCAAGTTTGCATGAAAATTTAGCTATGGCCCAAAATCACATGAAGCAACAAGTAGATCAACACATAAGTGAGAGGCATTTGAAATTGGTGATTAGGTCTTTGTTTGATTTTAACCATACAAACAAATGTCATTAAAGCAACATAAAAAGATAAAAAGTTGTCCCCTAAGTATTATGTGCCTTATTTGATCTTGCAGAAAATTGGCAGTGTGGCCTACAAGTTAGAGTTTCTTTTATCCACTCATATACATCTAGTATTTCATGTATCACACCTGAAGAAAGTCATTGGACATAGAGTTTCCATTAAATAAAATTACTAGAATTGGATGAGGAATGTATATTTTTTCTTGATCTAGAGGTGATCCTTCAAAGGTGTACCAAGCAGCTGCATTTCAAAGCAATTATAGATTACCTGATCAAATGGAATAATTTGCCATATGAAGATGCCACTTGGGAGGATGAATCATTTGTGTAGCAGCATCTAAAGTTACCACAATATTTAGGACAATGTTTTTTTGAAGGGGAGGGGCTTGTTATTCCCTTAACCATTGGCATGTCTAGGGATATGTGTGGCCAACTTATGGCTTACATACCTCTTTTATTTACTTTTTATATTTCTCTATGTTCTTAGATAGGTCAGCCTATGGAATAACCTTGGCTAAATAGCCTATAAATAGGAGGTAGTGGTTACTCTTTATTCATTATTTTAAGTATTCTACTATTAGTTTATTGATATGGAGGTTACCCCCTTGAAGTGACTTTGTTATATTATCTAGTATTCTATTTTGATGTCAATTATCACTGTGATCTCTCATATTTTATTATCTTGTGCAATATAAAATCATTCTATGCAAATATATAAGTAATTTCTATACATTCTGATCAAATAAATTATGAATATGAGATACAATTTTTCTCTGGATTAATTTCATTCTTAACAATGGAGTTTTACTTCTATTTTCTTCCACATTAATAATCTTGTGCTTGTGTTCAATTCTCTCCAGGTAGATCTTAGATGATTCCTCCATGATATCAAAATAGTGCTGGTAAAATGAACATCATGATTTCTTGTTCATTTTGAAATCTTGAGTAGATTATTTTGTATGCTAACATAAATTTCTAAGAGGAAAACTGTATATTTGAGTGTTTCATCTATAGTTCATTATCCTCTAACTACCATTAAAATTAGATTTTCATGTATAATTTTATTTATCATAACTCAAATACATTTTCAAGTGTATTATCTATATATTTTTTGGAATTATTTCAAGCTATAGATCTCTAATGAGGCATAATAATGGTAAGTCACTCCACATTGGCATCAACCAGCCTATATCTCATCACCATCCATAATAGTTCAAGCCTTTCACATGGCCATTGATATTATACCATATTATGCATTAGTCTTCTCCATATAGCTTCATCCTCTCCACATGGTTTGGTCATATCCTCTCAAAATATTTGATTTTTTATTTGACTTGGTAGCATCCACTCAGTTTTTATCTCAATCTACACTATTCTTGGTGAGCTGCACTGAGATCAACAACCAAATGGTGAGATTTTCACCTATCTCATAAATAGTTTTTGCATTGGTATGAGTATACCAAAAGAAAAACCTAGATATTTAAATGCATATGTCACCTTACAATATATGTCTTTAGCTTGAGGTTGTAATTCCTAGTCTTTGGAGGTGTCGTTATCCACACATAAAAATGACATTGACATCATAGTATTATCTGGCCATGAACTTTAAACCCTCGAACATAGTATTCATGGTTCACTCTTGTGGTTATCTTCTACTCATGACACTAGTCTCCATAACTAGCCCACCCATTAATCTATTTACATAGCTTGAGCATTCACCATTTTCAAAACAATACCTTGTCTCTCATAGCCATTTTTTTCAAACTAACACAACATGTTATCTAACTTACCACCTCTCCCCATAATTTTTACATCAAACAACCTACTCACTAAAAGATCATTTAATTTTGGCCAGTTCTTTAAAATTTAAATAACAACCTATGTATATTTATCTTTGAAAATAGTCATAGCTAAGTTAGATAACGTGTTTTGATAAAATGTTTAAATGAGGAGGTGGTCATGAGTGATTCCTATCTAATACAAATGATAGTTATTTTATCTTGTGGTATAAAAATTAATTTGGATAATATTTTTATCACTTGTATTCATAGATGCATTTTTGGTGGAAACCAATGTCTATTTTGGGAGGATTTTTTAAAAGCAAAATTGCTTAAATTTTGGGTGATTTCAAAGGCCACACAAACTTCCCTTTAACCCCATTGATAGATGCCACCCCCAGACCCCATGGATTTTGGCCCCTTATTCATTTATTCTAAGTGTTGAAGATAGCTGGTAAGGTATGGTCTAGAAGGAGGTCATATCTCCTCATAGGAAAAAAACATATTTGCATAGATTAGTATTTGACATATTACCAGTAGAGCCCAATGTCCCTCTTTACTTGTTTCAATTATCATGTGTGTTTATCTATTTTGAAATCATAAGCACTGATTTATCATGGATGAATTCTTGGTCGAGTCTAAAATCTAAAACTGAAGTGTGTTATGTACTTTTATGATCCAAAACTTGAAATTCTTGGTTGAATAATATTTCAAGAACACAAAAATAATAATGCTATCTCTGAGAAGAGATGTTTTATTGCTCAAAATTGCAGATACAACATATGCCTATCTCTAGGAAGAGATTTCTGATTTCCTTTTTTAGGTTACATCTTCATTTATACAAATTTTGATGGTAGGAGGAGGATGTGGAAGGTCACCAATATTAAGGGAGATTAAGTGGTTAAACTTCCACTATTTAAAACAGTATAGAATTCAAGGAATTACTATTTTTAGAAACTTACTATTTTTAGACTACATTACTAAAATTGAAATTTGGGGAACTTCAATTTGGTTTTTAATGGTCAAAACCCATTAAAAAAATCTCAGTGCCATTTCACGGCATTCCCCTCATTCTTAGCTTTCCAACAGTTCAAATGGGGAGTCAAATGAAGCTATGATGAAAAAGTTTTGGCTCCCAGAAGTTCTACCACTAATTGGGGTAGAACTGTTGCCCGAATTGTCACCTGAAATGTTGCTTAGATCATTGCAAACTTTATTGGGGGATCATTGCTGATAGTATTAGGTGGGGTTGTTATGGGCTATACTTTATATCTTGTACACACATAATTTCTAAAACTATAAGGTGTCAACTATAGTAATTACTCATTTGAGGACACATTATTGACTAAGTTAGACATCCATATTCAAAGTGTGCATTGTTACTTACCGAATCCTACATAAATAACTCATTTATAGATATATTTTTGGTTGAGTCTGACATCCATCACATTAAGAGTGCATTGTCCTTATAACTTAAGGGGGTCATTACAAGTTACATTGTGTAGTATTGCACTTCCTTGGTGTCTCTAATCTTAGCTTGGGTTATGTGTGGCCATATCAAGTAAATATTTATCTCCTTTCATTATTATTGGAAGGTCAAACTATGCTTTATGGATTTTATGCATGGAACACTTTATATTCTTTAAGACCTCTATCCATTTTTATATGGATAGGTCTACATCCATTGACCTAGTTCACCTCAATGACTACCTCAGTTCATGTGACATGGTGTATGGCTCCTTGTTGCTAAATGTTTCCATGGATCTACACCACTAATTGGAGCACATAGGGTGTCTTAACATTGTTTGGAGTACATTTTAAAATATTTTTGGAGACCATTCTATGGAAATCATTTTCTCTCCTCTTCCTCGTATTCTCTCTTTTGATATTTTAATCTCTCATATTATTTTTTGTGATGGCTCATTTTTATTAGACATCATTCTCATCTTTATCAATCCACCCCTATGGGACAAGTTTTTGTGAGATATAAGATGTATGTTTGTAGAAACCATTGTCCTTATTGTAAATAACGTTGCTCTTATATATCCTTTATATATTTTTACTTGGGAGGAGTATAATTTATCTAGTTAGAGTAAACCTATTAATAACATCAATGACTCATATGTTTATGTATATACTCATTTTATAGATATGTGTGGTTAATTTATGGTCTATTATCCAATTTTGAGGGTTATTGATCCTGTGCTCCACTTCACATGGACATTATTTTAGTGAATGTTCCATGTTATTCTGATAATAGGTCTAATTCAATGGCATTACCTTTAGTTATTATGCATGATCTTGTTAGACTTATGCCACACATCAGATTTGGACCAATTTCATATATCTTTGTATTGTTTCCTTCATCTTCCATTATAAAATGGGTAGAATTATAATACACTCACCATGTCATTATTCTATGAAAGGAAAGAAACATGTTCCATGGAGATGGATCTTATTCAGTCTAAAATCAAAGGATCTCATCATCAACATTGATCACTTTGCAAATTCTACATGGAGTATTGACATCTTCAACAACATTATATGAGGTTAGGGGGGAGGGGGGATTTCTAGTTATCTATTTGTTATGTACTTGGGTACCTAATTAGGCCTAGTTATCATTACCCGATTTTTCTACCCACCTAAGCTATGTTTAAGGGGGTGTTAGTGTATGTTTTTATTCCATTTAATGGTTTTTTACCTAAAAATGTTATTTATCTTGCTTATGTCTTATTAGTTCATTGGGAAAGATAATCCCACATGCATGAGGATATTGGGTCATGCCTATCTTCCACCTATATATGTACTTTTATTAAATCTATTATAATCAATATGATCAAGGAAATTCTAAATATAAGAGTATCTAGTTTTGATTTAGCTTGATTTCATTCTCAACAATTAAAATCTACTTCTCTTTACTTACGCATTCATAAGATTATGCTCATGTGTTTGAGTCTCTCTAGTTAGATCTTGGATGACTCCATCACCTTTGGTAATGATATATCAATTATAAATTGATGTAGCTTTGTTAAAGGTACTTCTTTTGGTATGTGAATAAATTTTAAAATTTTAGGATTGTAATTCACCCTTCCATTCATTCATTAATTCTATTTGGTAAATATACCATAATTTCTTTATTTACCTTTCAAAAAAATTCAATATCAAATGAAGGAAGAAAATAATCATCGCCCTTAATGAGGGGGGTATTGTTAGGAATGTTGGAATTATGAGAGTTTGAAATAATGTGCTTGGAATAACATCTCCCTTATGATTATTTTTTAAAATCCTACTCACCACACTAGCCTCCATGACTAACCCCACCCATGGTTATGTTGCCATAGCTTGAGCATTTCACCATTTACAAAATAACATTGGGTCTCTCCTAGCCATTTTTTTAAAACTACCACAACATGATCTCCAATTTACCATCTCTGCCCATAATTTTTACATCAAACAACCCACTCACTAAAAGGTCATTTAATTTTGGTCAATTCTTCAAAATTTAAATAACAACTTTTATGTGTTTATCTTTGATGATAGTCACAACCAAGTTGGATAATGTGTTTTGATAAAATGTTTAAATGAGGAGGTAGTCATGAGTTTGAGTCCTATCCAATACAAATGATAATTATTTTACCTTGTGGTATAAAAATTAGTTGGGGTTAATATTTTTATCACTTGTACTCATAGATGCATTTTTGGTGGAAATCGATGCCTATTTTGGGGGATTTTTAAAAGCAAAATTGCTTAAATTTTGGGCCATTCCAAAGGCACACAAACTTCCATTTAACCCCTTTGGGGGATGCCACCCCTATACCACATGAATTTTGGACCCTTATTCAATTATTTTAAGTGTTTAAGATGGAGGGGAAGGTATGATCTGGTAGGAGGTTAGATATCCTCTTATGGAAAACAAATGTATTCATACAAATTAATATTTGGCATATTATTAGTAAATCCTAATGTCCCTCTTTTCTTGTTTGAATTATCACATGTGTTTCTCTATTTTGACATCACAAACATTGATTTATCATGGACATTTCTTGGTTGATCCTAAAATCTAACACTCAAGTGTGTTATGTACCTACAAACTTTAGGGTGGGTCATTGCTAATAGTCTTAGGTGGGGTTATTATGGATTCTACTTTCTATCTTGCACATACTTAATTTATAAAACTATAAGGTGTCAAATATGCTAATTAATCATTTGAGGACACATTATCAAATGAGTTAGGCATCCATACTCAAAGTGTGCACTATTAGTTTCTGAATCATACACAAATCAATCATTTGTCGATGCATTTTTTGTTGAGTCTGACATCCCTCACATTAAGCATGCATTGTCCTTACAATTTGAGGGGGTCATCGCAAGTTAAATTATGTAGTATTACACTTGCTTTGTGTATTTAATATTAATTTGGTTTATGTGTGGCCATATCAAGGAAATATTTATCTCTTTTTATTCTTCTTGGAAGAACAAACTATGCTTTATGAAGTTTATGCATGAAACACTTTATATTCAGTAAGACCTCTATCCATTTTTATATGGATAGGTCTATACCCATTGGCCTAGTTCACCTCAATGACAAGCTTAGTTTATGTGACATGGTGTTTGGATACTTATTTATAAATGTTTATATGGATTTACACCACCATTTGGAGCACACAGGGTCTCCTAACACTATTTGGAGTACTCTTTAGAATATTTTTATATACCATTCTATGGAGATTGTTATCTCTCCTCTTCCTTATATTCTATCTTCTTATATTTTATGCTCTCCTCTTATTTTTTATGATGGCTCATTTTTATTGCACATTTTTCTCTTGTTTATCAAGAAACCCCTATGGGATAAGTTTTTGCTAGATCTAAGATGTATGTTTGTAAAAACCATTTTCTTTCTTGTACAAAATGTTACTCTTATACATCCTTCATATATTTTTACTTTGGAGGAGTATAATTTATCTATTTAAAGTAAACCTATTAGGAACATCAATGACTCATATGTTTTTATGGACACTCATTCTATAGATCTATGTAATTAATTTGTGTTCTATTCTTCAATTTTGAGGGTTGTTGACCCATGTGATCTTCACTTCACATGGACATTATTTCAATGAATGTTCCATGCTATTCTTCTAATAGGTCTACTTTATTGGAATTACCATTAGTTATTATGCATGATATTACTATACATATGTCACACATCAAATTTGGACCAATTTCATAGATCATTGTATTGTTGCCTTCATCTTCCATTGTGAAATGGGTAGAATTATAATACACTCATGTTATTCTTCTAGGAAAGGGAATAAACATGTTTGATGGAGATGGATCTTATTAAATCTACAATTAAAGTATCTTATCAACAAAATTGATCACTTTACAAATTCTATATGGAGTATTAACTTCAACATCATTATATGGGGGGCGGGGGGGGGGGGGGGAGCGGGGGGAGGTGGGGGAATTCTAGGTATCTATTTGATATGTACTTGGCTACCTGATCATGCCTATTTATCATGACCAAATTTTGATATTCACCTAAGATATGCTTAAAGGGGTGTTAGTGTATGTTTTTATTCCATTTAATGGTTTTTTACCTACACATGTTCTTTATCTTGCTTAGGTGTTATTATGTCATTGGAGAGATAATCACACATACATGAGGATGTTAGGTCATGCCTATATTCTACCTATATATGTACTTTAACTAAATATATTATAATAAATATGATCAAAGAAATTTTAAATACAAGAGTATGTATTCATAACCTTATGCTCGTGTGTTTGAATCTCTTTAGTTAGATATTTTGATGATTCTATCATGTTTGGTAATGATATATAAATTATAAATTGATGTATCTTTGCTAAAGGTACTTCTTTTGGTATGTGAATAAATTTTAGAATTTTAGGCTTGTAATTCACCCTTCTTTTCATTCCTTAATGTTTTAAATATCCCATGATGTCTTTATTTACCTTTCAAAAAAATTCAATATCAAATGAAAGAAGAAAAGAATAATCACCCTTAATGAGGGGGATATTGTTAGGAATGTTGGAATTATGAGAGTTTGAAATAATGTGCTTGGAATAACATCTCCCTTATGATTATTTTGTAAATCAGCTATGATATCCTTATGGATTTGATGAAAGTTATCACGATTGAATGAAAGAATATTTTGCTCATATGTAGCCAATTTGGTTGTATAAGGTAAAGTAAAAAAAAATGTATATCTTCATTAATATTGTTAAAATTATCTCTTGGGATGGTGGTGGCATGGACCTAGTTAGAGGGATTATAGCTACCACCAGTCAAAGATTTGAGAGGACGTGTTTTTGTGTTTGGAAGAAGACAAAGATAATTAATTTTCACATCTTACTTGATAGAAATTTGGATAGTATCATAATCATAAGGATTGAAAAAATTTATATCATCTATGCTAGGGGAAGTAAATAAAATAAATATTAGGGTAAAAATGACCAAAAACATTAAATATATAATGCTTCCACGATAATAAAACTCATAGATCGGGTTCACCAAATATTTAACCTTAAATTTGAAAGATATGAGAGATATATAGGTTTAATAAGATAGAGTAGTCTAGGTAACAAGGGTGATAAACTATCTCTATAGCATGCCAATTAATAGAAAACTTAGCTAAACAATATTCTAAATTTATACAACTGAGATTACTACAAATAGTAAAGTAAATTATTGATAGATATTGTAATAAATTGGAAACAATAATACTTATTTTGTTTAATATGTGCATGATTTATGAGTATGAACAGGATATAATTGGATTGGATGATGATCTTTGAAGAATCATCAATTTGTGTAAATGCCCTTTCTATAGCCGTAGATGATTGCATTAGATCTTGACAATTGAGTCAATGTAGGTATTTAACTTTATCATAGGTGTTGTATGTGAAACATTGAGACAAATGGCTTCTTATAGATTTTTTGTGTCTTTATTTTAATGTATTCAGATCATGTGCATATGTTTTCACTCTTTCTAAAATGATCAAACCCTAACTCTTCACCCTTGCGCTGTTTGTGGAAAAAATACATGAGTGGGATCATAGTGTCTAGTTGACCCTAAAGATTCCTTTATCAATGGGAATTATCTACATATACATTAACTAGAAGAGGGCTTCAAACTGATGTAGTTTTCCCCTATATGTTGACATGTGTATGCACAAAGGTGTAATATGTGATAAATAAAGACATGTAATGAAAATTTATAACTTAGAAAATATGGCTCATGGACTATATTTTGAATGATTTAGACCTTTATAAATATTGATCTTATGACTGATATGGAAATAGAGATAAATAGGGTATATTTACTCAATTAAATGCTTGATTGAATGTTTTTTGGTATATTACTTTGTGTGTTGTATGTGATTTCCAGGTGAGGAATGAATGAGGGTTGAATTTGTATATATACCAATACATTTTGAAAATATATCACATTAAATCACTTAGGCCAACCTTTTGGATACATTTATTTTGAAAATTAGATAAATATTGGGCACTGAACACTTCATTAAAAAAATAATAGTTGCATCAATGCTTGTGTCCACCTAAGACACAATTATTCATAGAGGTAGAAAATAGGTACAATTCTAAAGCTAGTAGTGAGTGATAATAATCAAGTTTAGAGTTTTTTTCACAGTATAAAAGGCCTACATCATCATAATACCAAGGATTATACTAAGAGATAAAAAATTTAGTATAAAAAGATAGTGAACATGAGTATTTTGGCATCAGAAAGGTCTAGAGTTGAAAGGTAAAACCGTGATAAGTATTTTCCACCATGACATAGGCTAGAGTGACAAAAAATAAAGGGTCAACTCGATGGTGCACATAGAGGAAACCCTAGCAAATCGAAACCCCCATTTAGTGAATTTGGCCTAATTTCATTCAAACCATATAGATGCTTCGACCATCCTTTCCATTAATGGAGTCATTTATAAGTAATTTAGTTTATTTTGATCTATTTGTTAAGGATTCCCTATGGTACCCACCTTGTATGTGCTTGCAACTAAGGTTTTTGGATATCTTCTAAGCAATGCCCAAGTTAGGAGACTTGTCAAGGGGATATATTTCCTTCCAGATAAAGAAAACCCTCATAAAGATATGCCATTGTTGAATGGCCACTTTTTAGATGACTCCTTCCTCACTCTTATTAAAGATGAGGATAATGTAGACAATGCCCTGTAGTGTCTCAACACCATCTGCCTTACCTCTAGCTCAAGTATCCAATGGAAAAAACTCATTGTTACAAGCAATATTACCTCCCTTTATCGACTCGGGATACCAAATATGGATGGGCCTTAATCCAACATGATAATATTTTCAAGTTTATTGGCATCCCTTTTGCTTTTAATGCCTCTTTGCCCATGTTATGGTAGTATGTTGTTGACAAAGTAGCTAGAAATCTAGGATATTGGGTGACCAATCCTTTATCATTAGCAGGTAAGTTCCAAGTAAACTCAAAAGTGTTTGTGACCACCCAAGTTTACTACTCATGTTGGATGCCTTTAAAAAATTCTTACAAAAAACTTGAAAAACTTCTCAAGGATTTTGTTTGGGCTAATTCTTCCCATGGACATGGATTCCACAGGGTGGCTTGGTATTACTTCTACCCCATGCAGGATGTTGGAGTTATGGGGCTCATTGACATGGCTCATCAAGGAAATGCCTTATGTGTCAAATGTATTGTGTGGGGTATTGATAACAAGGAAGCTTGGAAGGTGTTGTTTAGACACTACATCACTTTAAGTTTTCCTAAAGGTAAGAAATCCTAAAAAGGGCTTGGTTTATCCAATATTATTATCATCAAGTCCCCCATCCAAATTTTAGGGTCCTTTGTGGTGAAAATTATCTAGAAAGCATGAGAAAAGATCAAACCTTAGCTTATCTAGAATGGCGCAGTATTTTGATATGGGTTGTCTATTAAATCTAGATCAGTATGGTGGTTTCCTGTTATCAATTTTAATGAAGTCACTATGGCCAAGGTTCCTTGGATCAATTCACTCAAGTTGTTTCATAGAGGCATTTATACTCTCCAAGATATTTTTTAAGCAGTCTTGCTCCTAAATATCTTGGGAAGAGGTGAAAACCAAATTACAGTTAGCCAATGATGATCGAGAATCCTTCCAAGAAATCAATAATGTTTTTCCACCTTCAATGCTTCAAAAAATTTCTATTCACTCCACTCATCCTTTATGGAAGGGTTGGAAGTGGTATGTTGAAACTCCATTATGTAATTACACCCCCTTGGCTTGGCTATGGATGGCTTACTCCCCACATGCCTATGGTGGACAAGCTTAACTCCCATTGGGGTTTGTATTCCTTTATTTTCACCTAGTGCTTTCATTTTCATATAGTCTAGGAAGCTTGATTGGAGCCTAAGCTAGCTCATTTTGCTTGGTGTATATTATATCAAGGCTTACATATTGGTAGAATGTTTGTTAACTTAAAAGTTTCCCTTCCTACTTTCCCTTTTTATGGCCATCTAAAAATGCTCACTCACCTTTTTTGGTACTGATCCAAATCTCAAAGGGTCTGGACATGATTTCAAGATTTTTTCAGGCCTTTCCATCCTAAATTCTTACATTATTAGCATATGCTTCTTGGAGATAAACTTGCCCTGACTATTAAATATACCCAAGTTTGACATACTTTCAAAGTGGAGATTCTCTTTTGATTATGGAAAGAAAGAAATACTAAAGTATTTAAAAATGTTCTTCAAATTTTAATTTTTTTACTCTGAGTAAGTCCTCTATTATTTTCAATGTTCTTTTGTAGATTCAAGTGCAAGCTAACAAAGTTGCTATAGAGTTGGGCCATCTCTAGGACCTTCTCTCTCATTGGGGAGATGCTCCCTATGTTATGGCATGGGTTCCTCCATATCCACCTAGAGAGCATATACTAGAAGAAAAAATTACCTTAACATCTCAAGGTGGACATTGACACAACCAGTCTCGACATTGATTTCATAGTGGCACCCCATATCAATGCATACCCCTTCCTGGGTAGTAGTGAGGGTGGTAGCCTCTGCCTCCTTCCCTTGCTAGCTAAGATGGTTGGGATGCTCCTCTTCCTCCTATGAATCTAGATGCTTGGGGGCACCACTTGGAGGTCGATCATACATGCTAGATAATTTTCCTAGGCTCTCTCTGGTCATTTCTCCCACTTGAACACAAGAAGAAGATGATAAAGATATTACCCAAGCTTCTGAGTGGGAGCTAATTCTAGATGGCAATGACTTACCAAGCTTGGGTTGGGGTCTTGATGATATTGATCCTCTACCTTTCAACCTTACTTTGATAGCTTAATAGTTTCTCTCATAATGTCATTATGACTTGTTCCTAGGCAAGGCCTAGTTTTTGCTATCATCGTTTCATGCTCCTAGGCTATGCCTAGTTTGATATTTATGGTGTGCTTCCATACTACCTTTTTTTTGAATTATTTATATATTTATTTTGTTAATATATATAGATATATTTCATCAAAAAAATATGCACTAAATGAAATTGACAAGCTATAAACATATTACAAGTAAAAAATGTCTAGGCAAAGGGGAATGGTCCCACTAGATATGCCAAAATGTAAATGCTGAAATGTGAAGCTTAAATGAGAAATGAAGAACAAAACTAAGTTCCTACTTTAAATATTACATAAACCTTTGATTAATCAATTAAATAAAGAAATAATAAAATTTACCTTCACTTTACAAATGAAGACTCTCCTTTGTTAACGTAGATTTGTTTGTGCTTTGTAGATTATGGTTGCTCACAAGAATTCTATGTAAAACTTTCAACACTATATACCTTTGATTATTTGATAGTTTTATGACATGATTCTCCATTTTTTCACTTGAGTTCATGATCTTGATATAACATGATCATTCAAATGGAAGAGGGAAGGTCAATTTATAAATTTCTTGGATCAATAATAGATAAATAAGATAAATTTAGATTTAATTAACATTTTATTTTTAGATGATTGTGATTTTGCCTATAAGTCAAATGCATTCAATTAGGACGTTGAGGAAGTTGTGTGATTGGTTAGATGATTAATGAGAGGTTTGAATAGAATAAATGATTTTATTAGGGAGTTAATTGTCTTAAATAGGTTATTAATGGGTTGAATGTTTTATACATTTTATTTGAATATCTTAATGATGGGTTTGAATGTATTAAATGAGTTTGTTTGAATATTTTAAATATTTTTTTTTATAATTTTGAATAAGTTTGTTGATGATTAATGAGGAGGTTAAATAAATTAAATGAGATGGTTGATTAATTTTATTATTTATTTATTTAGAATTTTGTGTACATGGATTTAATTAGGGACTAATTAAATATCTAATATCAATTAATTATTTAATTAATTAAAGTGTAATGTTGGTGAGATTATATAGAATAATTTGATTAATAGAATAGGGGTCATGTCGTAATTAAGGTGATATTAATCTAGATTTTTGACAATGGACATATTAGTTTAGGATAAATGAAGAATAATGAATATAAAATAAGGTGTTTTTAACTTGTAAATATGGATTTTAATTCACTAGGTGACAAAAATAACATTTCAAAGGACAATGTTACTAATATCATTATTAAGTTAGTCCTAACATCACCTCACTACTATATGAAATGCAATTAGTACTACAAATTGAATCAATTTTTATTTATCACGTGATTTTTTTATTTTTTATTTACTTAACCAAAATATTGACACAAATTTCACATAAAATGATAATGAAATTATAACTACCTTTATGTGATATTGAAATTTGAAATATTAAATTTGGGTGGCATTTCAAATTGTTAGTTTTTGGCAGTTAAAAGTTTGACCTAATCTATAACATGTGAAATTAAAAGGGGAGAATAAATCAAAGAGTTTTATTTCCAAGAACTATTTTTTCCACAGCCTCATCACCTTTCTACTTGGCATCCCTAATGTCTTCTTCTTTGTTGTGAATCACCATTTTTATGTCATCTTATTTGTTTAGATGGGAATTAAGGTGTTGATTTTTGTCATGTCTTCTTCTCCATTCAGATGGGATTTAAGGTCATGTTGAAACTTTATCCCCACTC
The DNA here is from genome assembly GCA_037957365.1 of Torreya grandis. Taxonomy (NCBI): domain Eukaryota; kingdom Viridiplantae; phylum Streptophyta; class Pinopsida; order Cupressales; family Taxaceae; genus Torreya; species Torreya grandis. Next base: position 72,659 of record JARHVA010008205.1, on the reverse strand, counting down.
TTATTACCTTGGAAACTATCATAATTTCCATTTTGTGAATGAGATTCATACTCTTATTACTTCGATAACTTGGTATGATTTTTTTTTTCTTATTATATTTTTTAAGGAATTTTTGGGGTGGTTCGTTAGTATTTTGTCATATTTAATTACAGGATATTTTTATTATTTAATTATTTTTATAAATTTCATTATTGAATTGACCCAATTGTTATAATATTTAGAAGATGCAACATTCTTTACTGCTTCACAATCAAAAATTATGCTTTAGCAACTATTGAGGCTAATATCTAAAGGTTTGTTTACTACTGCATTTTTCTAGTTCAAACATGATATCAACCATTCTTAGATTAGGTTTGTGCTTGCAAGTAATGTTCCTTTGTTTTATTGTGCACTTTTTTGAAAACTAATTATTTATTTTATTCTAACTTCTTTATTTTATTTCATAGAGTGATATAAAAATTATGGACTTGTCTATCCACAACTTTGAGACTTTTTAAAAGGATTCATTAAATTAATTTACTTTTTCAAAGTTTACCTTTTTTCTACTATTTCCTCTAGTTGTTATGTTTTCTACTATTATTTAGTGTGTTTTTTTATGTTTGTGTTATTTCATTATTTTTTTTATTGATATATATTTAAGTTAGTTTAGTTGTGGTTATCAATTGGGTTACCAATTATTTTAGATTTTGATTTCTTTCAAAACTTATTTGACATTCAGGGTGTGGCTTTTCTACCCATTTTTTGTATGACTAATGTTGTACTATTTTTTAAAAAAAATTAATAGAAAATAATTTTTTATTAAAAAAATCACTTTTTTAAAACTAAAATATTCTATGGTGGTAAATTAAATTTTAAAATGGGTGAAAGATATCATCAATGCAAAGGTGCCCTCTATCTCCCTCGAACAAATCCTATATCATACTCATGTGTATTTTTTATTTACTAAGTGATATAAATATGGCATGAAAAAAATTGGTGGCATAAAATATATGCAAATGTTGTGTAAAAGTCACAAAATTAAAAATGTTTGGTTGTTTCTGTTTTTTCATAAAAAATCATATAAATTCTTTAAATTTGTAATGTTAAAAACATAAAATGAAATCAATTTATGATGTAAATTTGATTTTAATAGTAATATTGATTACACTTCATGTAACAGTGCTTATTAATGTCACCAACTCCACCTTAGTAACATTAATAAATGATGTTGAGGTGACATTAACATATCTTCAAATTAACTATATATTTATGTAATATAAAATTGACATTAAAAATAATTTTAATATATTTATTTAAATTTAAATCTAAATTTAGAGATAAAATTTTACTTTCATAAATATTTTTTTAATTAATTTTAAAATAATTTAAAGACACATTTCATTATAACTTATTTTAATTCAATTTTATAATGATAAACATTTAATTCTCAATAAATAATTATAAAATATAATAATCATGTTTTATAATTAAAAAACTATAAAACTTCCTCCATCTTCTAAGGTCATAAGACCATTAAAAAACTATATAAAACATAAAATAATGGTACCAAGTCTACAAGAGCTTTGAGATTTCTTTCCAATGGTTTGAAAATGGGATCAAATGAAGTTATTCATGTGTTTTGAGTCTAAAATAATATGAAGAGGGAATTAAAACACATGTATCTCTCCCCATTAGGTCAATGTGTGTAATAATTCTTCTTGAATATATGAAGCCTATATTCTAGCTTTCATTATTTAGTAAATGAAAGCTTGGCTTGGGATTAAGGTGCTTCAAACACGACTAAGACCTCCTCCTTATGATTTATTGGTAAATTGGGAAGAATTTGGTAATTCCTTTAAATGTTCAAGTGTTAGACTATGTTTGATAGATACTCTCAAGACAAGTATTAAGTTTACATCTTATTTTTATTTATATGAGACTCTTTAGGTAATTTGTAATGGCACTGACATGCTATAAAAATGGGCCAATATATATGAATGATTTGAAATTAAAATGTGAATATTTATTGGTGTGGGATGAAATTATCATATTTTGATAGTACTAGGTTGACATTACTACCTAAGTCTAACATTTTTCATTACAAGATTAGAATATTTATATGATGATCTAGAGATTTCTGTGTATGATAATTGATGAGTTTAGTATAGACTAGGAAAATTCCTATATCTAACTCAAATAATTATATAGGTTTGGATTGATGGAGAGCATATAGATGTGACATAATGATGAATAAGATTCATATATATACACACAATTCATATACACTGAAGTAGATTGAAATTAACATTACCAATTATATAATTATGAGATTTTAATATCTATAAATTCACTCCTTTTATTCTAGTATTGAAATGCAATACAAATACTAGAGTAAAAGGACAAATAAATGTAACTAAGTGTGGATAACACACTTTGTATTTGGGATAAGTCTCCAAATATTTTGCTTGATTTAAGTAAACTTGCAGTTAATATGTAATAGTCAAAGTCCATGAAATGAAATTTTAAATCTAAGCTATAGTTTAAATTCAAAATTTAAGAAAAAGGGAAAGACACACCTAAACTTGAGTAAACAATATTTACCTATAAGTTGTTGGAGATGATGCTTCATTGTCAAGAATCATTTCATAATTTTGCTTCATTTTTAAGCAATTATAGAAATAAGATGATTATGCCCTAAAATTTTCTTAATTAATCTAAGGACATGTGTTTGGAAGAAAAATGCCTCAACTCATATGAATAGGGATTAGTGACAAGGTTTTTGAGCATCATTGAACCTAAACCACACTAACCCATGTAACTAATTTTCCACTAATTTTGTAACCCTAGGATAGAATGTGGGAGTCACATATTATGCTTGTTATAAGTAATTCCAAAAATATGGAGTTTCATTGAACCTCAATTGTATTACCTCAATAAACATGAATCAAATATTATAAATAAATTCATAGATTCAAGGGTCCTCACTTCTAAACACCATCAAACATTTTTGAAAAATAAAAAATTATAGTTGTGTGTATGTGTGTGAACCAAAAGTATGCCCCATAATATGAATCAATCAATGTCAAAATGATATAAAATGTTATACATCTATGTGTTATCTATTTTGAATATGATAATTTTTATCTCGTGATGTTAAATAATGAGTACATATGCAGGCATACACCTCGAAATGTATATGAATATGTGAATATCTAAAAACATATTTAATTTTTTTTTATCATAAATGTATGTGCCTCTGCATGGCATATGCACTCAAGTATATATGAATATTTACTTTTGTCCCTATAAACTAGGTACACATGCATGGCATATGCCCAATAATGTGTCTAAAATCTATAAATATATGTCCTAACCTAATATTTGAACTACTTTAAAATATATAAATCACGTATTGTCTTAAAATCTAATTTTTATACTCATTGAGGCTTAAGTATCTATGACAAGCCCAGTAATATGCCCCATTTTGAGTTGAAGGATGTGGTATGTGAGTTACTCATCTCAAAAGAAAAGAGTTAACTGTATCATGTTACATATAAAGATATAATCCTGTAAATATGTGAAGATTATGTCATCATATTAATGTATGTGGCATCAAGGCATGTATGAAACATATGTAATGCAAGATATACTGGTGTCATGTCAAGATAAATATATAAATTAGGCATGTGTTAGTAAACATAATTGATATAAGCACTAAATAAGACTACATAGATATAAGTATATGATATGAATCATGGAACTACACACAAATAAGGAGATGTGTGATATAGATCATGACACCCATAAACATAGTGATCTCAATAAGGTCAGAAGATAATCATAGATTGATACATTCATAGGAATACAATGTCAGACATAAGGCCAAGGGCCAATAACAAAATTAAATCAATGTCTCAAAAAAGATAAAAGGAAGAAAAAGGGACACTAAAATGTTACAACAAATAAGGCCAAGGGCCACAAAAAAGGACATGGAGAAGTGAAATAAACAATACTAAGCACAAAAAATAAGGGACATGAATATGTCACAATAAATAGGACCAAGGGACACATTCATGGGATATGAAGATGTTATAACAAATAATGCCAATGGAAACAAATAAAGGAATACATATGTTGCAAAAAAAAAAACCAATGGACGCATATAAGGGAATAAATATGTCATAAAAATTAAGGCCAAGGGATACGTAGAAGGGACATAAATATGTTTTAATAAACAAGGCCAAGGGCCTCAAACAAGGGACATGAATATGTTACAAATAAGGATGTTTCACACATAAGGTGAAGCAACCATAAACAATAAAAAATAAATGACTAGCCAATAATGAAATATAAATGACATCAATGAAGCATGTAACAAGTCGCATAAGTCTACAATATCAACTTATGTCAATTTCATGACATAGTAAATTAACATAATTATGTAACATTGTTTAAAGTATGAGTAATATCAAGACATATGTAAATAATCAATATATCTCAACATAATATATGTAAAGGTCATATAAAGATATGACATGTATCAATGTAACCTATGGAATAATATGCCCCCAATATTGGCTTGGCCCATAGGTATAGGAAATTCCAATAGATATGTACCCATGTATAATTTCTAGGTCTTGCATCGTACTCATATATTGTGAAATGCATGTGTCTATGAAAAATTATATTTAATATACCAAACTTGAGATCAATCACATGCATGTGCACATACACATACAAAAAAGAATGTAACTAAAAATCATGTCATGCTTATGACCTAGTTTTTAATTTATGAATATTTGAATGTTTTTGTATTTTTTAAATATTTAAAATATTTGAATACATCAATAAAGTCAAGCAAGGCCAAGTAGTAAGTGTTGACCAAATTTTGACCTCAAGTTAAAATGGGTCAACCCATGTAAATTGAAACTTTAATACATTTTTTAAGTGGTATTTTAATGACTTATATGGTTCTTAAAAGTCTTCATAAAACCTTATTAGCATTGTTTAAGGTAATTTTGGAGAAGTTAAGGTAATGTCTTGTTTTGGTCATATAGTGGTCTAGACATGTCATAGAGAAATAAAGCTTGGTAAAGTGATGTCATAGGTTTTTAGGAGTTTTTATAAGTCATTTTATGTTTAATTAAATTTTTCATAACATTTCATGATGTTTTGGAGTGTTTAAGGTTCATTTATGAACTTAAAGGTAGTGAAAATGAGGGAAAAAGTGATTTATGGCTAACTCTAACATATGTCAAATCTATCTAAATGAAAAAACATACAAAAAACCTTCTAAGGACTTTGGATAAGTTACATAATTTTCAAACCTATCATCAAGTTAGACAAAGTTCAGAATCTTGAAATTCAACACTTAAGAGAGGAGTTAAGAGACTTGTACAAACTTGTTGAGATCACTTATAGGTAAAAATAGTTTCAAAATGTCACTTGGGATTATTTATGTAAAACAAAGCATTGAAATAAGTTTAAAGTCCAATAGTTTCAGAAATCTCTTTCTCTCCTCCATCACTCCATTCACAAGCTCATGAAGGCCATTTTCAACTACATGGTACAAGTCGTACAAGTGGATTTGGGGGCTAATATTTTATAAAATGTTTGGGACCACTATGGGATTTTAATTTTTGGAGCTTTTTGTTGGATTCAACTCTTTAACTTTATTAACAATCGCTAAAGGGCTAGACTACATTTTTTAGGCTTAAATCCCCACACGCTAATTTTTGTGAAATTCTAATGAAAGTGTAAACTCTTTGGCTGAATGAAACCAATTTTATTTAGTTACTAAAGGTATTTTAATTTACCATAAACATTTATTCATTAGTTTGGCACATGTGGGAGGTCCTTTGATAAGGAAAGTTATTCTCTTGCATAATCTGCAAGTTGACTGTCATGGATTATGTTTGATCTAGTTTGAAATGTTTATAAAGGTGAAAATAAGGTTTTTATTCATGTTTGTATTCCCTTAAATTAAATTTAAACTTCAACCCTCCCTACATGCTAGTTCTAGCATCATTCTCTCTAAATAGTTCATAGTGTTCCTCATTTCATGAATGTGTGAAGATTGTTGCATACAGATGTCTAAAAATGATCTATTTTGTATTGTTCAAGATAATTTAGAATATATATATATATATATATATATATATATATATATATATATATATATATATATATATATATATATATATATATATAATCCATGAAACATTTTTGGATATTGACTTCAAAGTCTAGAAAGGTCAAAATAAAGCTCAAAAGGTCTCTTGTATCAAATGCAGACCTATAGGTTTGCCTAGAACTGTAGGTCCTCATTTTGGATACAATCCTCCAAATAAGAATAAAAATAACAAGAAACCCAAATTAAATATAATCATAGGAAATGAAAAAGGTCATTGGAGTCACTTAAACCATTTTCAAGTGCAAAAATGGTCAAGGAGACATAATCAACAGTCTTGATACAAACACATAGGCTTGTGTACAGAAATGGTAAGGAAGTAATTTCAAAATATTTTGAAATGACTAAGGAACCCTATGCATAGAATGAGAAATGAATCTCATTTTTTTTATTACTGTTTAACTACCATGACAAAGTTCAAGATTTACTCTAATGTTACATTTCCCAAATTCTCTTCAAAATAATACCTACAGTCAGACTTAGGGAAAGAGAGAGGAAGTATTAAAGGATGTGAAGTCATAGTGACTTGAAGAGTGTTAGTGAAGGGATCAAAAACTCCTAATGATATGATAGATCCATGGATGCTCAATTATTTCAAAGGATTCTAAAGCCATTTTACATGCTCAAACTTCCCTAACGGTCATCTACAACTATCTCTAAGATGAGCTTGAGACATATGCATGGTTATTTTGAAGGTACAAGATCATTGACATAATGTAGAAGTTTTAAAGAAGTTGATCATTTTATCAATGGAGTGTATAATCTCTTTAACTATACATGGATTTATATATAGATCTTAAATCCTTAGGATTACATACCAACCCTAAATGAAGGCCACTTATAGGTTTATATGGACTAGAAAGACCAATCTAGCATTAGACTTCAAGTTGAAGAGAAAAATGTGTATCAAGGACACTGAGGTTTATCTCAAGATGAAAAATGAAGCATAATTTTGTTTGAAGAACAAAATAAATGTTAAGGGATGTTAATGTAGAGTCCTAACCCTGCATACATAGTTCACAAACCTACATGATTGTTAATCAAAGAAAGGCTAATTCCAAGCCTAAAAGAGGTTGGCAGAATACATGAAAAGAATTAGGAAGAAAAAAAGTGATTTTCAATTCAATTAGATATTTTGAGATCAAATATATCTAATCAAGGAGTAGAGGAAATGACCAAACAGGGGTCATAAGACTAATTGCATATACACAGTCCTTGCTACAAGTCTAGACACCCAACCAAGAAGAAGTTGCTCGCTTGAAAACTTTTGAGGTATGTGTGAGGTCTGAGAGAAAGGTATACCATTGGATAATATTCTCATGGTGATAATAGAGCCTCATAAAACTCTCTGACTCACTTGAAGATAAGAGGACATTGGAAACCCTTGCATTCTCAACTAAGGCAAGAAACGTGCATGCTACCTCATGAGAAGATTTTGTTATTTGAATAGGTTTAGGGATATATAGGGGGACTAAGCCAAAGAATTATACCTGAATAATATTGTATGGTAATGATATAATTCCATTAGGCCTCTTAGATTCAAGAAATAAGTGAAGAAAATTATGATAAAATTTATTTAGTCAGACATAGGCCTAATTGCATATGTAAGCCTATTTGAAATCCTAAGGAGATGGATAGTTTAAATTAATTTATATATTTTAGAAACCTAAGGTAATGTTGAGGGGTATAAATAGGAATCATATTCATTCCTAGATCTATGATAGAGGAGAAAGGAGATCAATCACAACCATGAAGGTTCATTGCTTTGCTTTGTTCATAAACCCTCATCCTAAGCAAATGAGGTTATAGGGGATATAATTAAGATATAAGTGTTGTAAAACCATAATGAAAAGTCAATGAGGTTTTCATTGAATTTTTTTAATTACTTATATTCATAAAAAAACTTTAGGATACTACACACTGACCTTATTTCTCTTTAGGTCCTTATAGAATGCCTACTAGTAGCCTGAGAAGTTATCTTATTTTGATCTATATAGTACAAAGGTATTACATATAACCTTGGGATCCAAGTGGAAGTTATCTACCCTATTTTTATTTCAATTTGTGGAATTGGTTGGTAGATAAATTTCCTTATCTATATGAAAATCCCTTAAGACCTTGAAGCACTTTTAAGTTGCCAAAGAGACCAGTTCTAACCTAATGAGAGAGAAGTTAATTTATATGACTGTAAATGAGTTTATTGACTTTTGAAATTACATAAATATGTTTAAAATTTCCCTAAGCATCACCCCATGCCACTTTACTATACTTATAGGTATATAACTATACATAATAGTTAAAAAATGATTATTTGTAGCTACTTGGGAGGTATATACAAGACATCATAACTTAAAAATTGACATGGAGAATGGGGAGGAGTTTATATAAGTTAATAACACATTTATTTGATGTTTTTCACATGTGTATATCCTATATAATTAAATTTTAGTCTCTAGATAGGGAGGCCTAATTGAAACCTAGTTAGGAGAGACAAGTAGCAAAAAAGTACACTTTTACTCACTTTTAAGACATGAAATTGAGCATGAATATGTAAGGAAATATTGAGTCTTATAATATTCCTTAATATTATTAGTACCATCCATACTTATCTCTACAAACTGAGGTTTACATGATTTTAGGGCTCCAAAGAAAGAAGCCAATTTGGAGCTTTTAGTGTAGAACGAGTTCTTGGGGCTGGTTTGAGACCTCAAAATGAATTTTTATAGATATAGTATGATGTGTGTTTTAACTTGTATTTGCACCCTTTGATAATATGTCTCAGATCTACTCATCCAAGTGGCACAATTAAAACACCTCTAGGCTATGGGTAGCCTAAGAATGAGGTGAATCTCTAGATAGGGCTAGCTCCCTTGATGTACCACTTGTAAATCACTACTACTCCTAAAATTTGTGAGGGAAAAGGGAGAGAAAACTGAAATTAAACTATTTTAATGAAGGAGATGCACCAAATTAGTTGATGAATACTAACTAGTTACATGTTACACATGAGAACAAGGGACTAACCAAACATACACTTATCCAATCTTACTCTTTTCACATCAATATTATATTATGAGGTTATGGATGAATGTTTAGGCCAGGAGGACTAGATAAGAGGTCTTGAATGACACTATTGAATATTTTAACTCGTTCAACCTTGATACTTCCTAGAATAATTCACATGACCTATAAGAAGAAGCTTTTCAACTACAAATAGGTGAGATAATGAAACAACAATGGTAAGGAAACAAAAAGGCATCACTAAGTAAAAACAATCATCTAAGTGAACACACTATGAATGATCATAGAAAAGGTAAAAATTAGTATCATTTATTGGTACATGGTATTCAAATGTGTAGGGCTTCACCATACTCATGTGGAGCATAGTTTACAAAGGTCAAAATGGCTAGTTCTTATAGAACTTGAAAGAGAGAGGAGAAGAAATAAGTCCAAAGGTCACAAGGACAATTTTCATGCTGGGAGAATGAGTTAATTGTGCATGATAATATAATTTAAAACTGATCATGAAAATTTATGAAGAACAAGTGTCACCCCATATCATGAAACTCTTGAAAGGTGGAGTAGGAGTTCCCTTTCTTGGCTTAGAAAACTGCCTTCACGATTTAGCCCTATTTGAACATCCAAAAAATAATTAGGGATAAGGTGATTATTGGAATGAAGGGGAAGGGTTATATACATGAATTTACATTAATTTTTTTTAGTCTTACTCATCTATAATCTCTTGGAAGTGAGCCATCACTGCTTGCAGTCTAAAAAACTCCTTTTTCAGTCACCCTTAACACTTGGCCTCAAAATTTGCTTTAGTTTCTCATTAAAATTTATGAAATTTAGTGGATTACACTTGTAAATTCCCTATATGGCCTTAGAGGCATCATGCACACCTTAAAATCACTTCCACTTGGAGTTTTCACACTTCTCACTATCATGTTCACTATGCCAGTTTTGACTGGCTAAGATGAGAGTTCTAGTATGCACACTTAGGATATTTTAAAATGCATGAAATGGACATGAGGAGTTATACTAAGTCTCAATATTCATTCCAACGTTTATTTCATTTATTGAAACCTCATAGAACCTACATAATGCATAAAATAGTTAAAAAGAACAATTTTAGACCCTACTTGTACAAATTTTATACAACTCATCATAATGGTAGGGATCCTTACTAATATTTATACAACATACAATAATTTTTCTAGGAAAACTATGACATTTTGGTGCATTATCTCCTTCATTTCCTTCATTATGTCTAGACTAAGGGTTTAAGAGGGTTTCAAATAGTTTAAGCCCTTAAGCTTCATTCATAAATATGGGATGTTGAATTTGAACAAAAATTACAAAAAATAAATGTATAGGACCCCTATAAAATTATCCAATATTATTAGGTCCCCATGAAAAGCATTAAGGTAGATGTGAGCTACTAAAGTTCTCTTTTCAAGCTTTTCCTTCCATTTGCATTGGCCTAGTGTTGTCTTAAATCCCAAAAATGGATTTTCATGGCTTTCCCTACATCCCAACACACACACACACACACACACACACACACACACACACACACACACACACACACACACACACACACACACACACACACACACACACACACACACACACACACACACACACACACACACACACACATGCACACACACACACACATGCACACACGCACACACATGCACACACACACACACACACACACACACACACACACACACACACACACACACACACACACACACACACACACACACACACACAGAGTCATGTCCCCTTTTCAGTTGACATGTTCTGAGTTCATAGTTAGCCTATTATGTGACCCTCGTAGGTTGATAGGATGGTTAGAGGGTCTTGATGGAGATTGGCGTGGCTTCGTTTAGGAGAATTTTTGTAGTTAGGTTTTTTTTGGGCTCGATTGGACATGTATTGAGGGAGATATTAATATTTGATTTATTTAATCAAATATTAATTATTTGGTCTAATTTTAAATTAGAAACCCTAATTCTAATTTAAGAAAACCCTAATTAGGGCAAGCATATCTTTTGAGGGTATAAGGGTTTCTCATGGAGGCCATTATTGATTAGCCATTGATTATTGATTATTGATTTTGAAGAATTTCTTCTGTGAAGACTGAGCCTAGGGTTCCAATATTCCATTTGCATTGGAGAATGTTCCCTCTTCAGTGTGTGCAATTCAAAGGCTATGAAATATCAGCTGATCTATTGCCAAATTGAGAGATAGCTTCATCCAGAAGTTATCACAGAATTTATAGGGTTGAGAGATAACTTCACACAGAAGTTATTACAGATATTCCAGGTATTTATTTCTTAATGTTTTGATTTAATAAATTATACAGATAGATATATTCTATATTAGAGCTACATATCTTTAGATCCAGGGTTGAAAAAAAGACAGGTTATGCTTAATTAGCAATCGTACGAAGATCGTAAAAGTCCGTACAGATCCACACAGACACTGACTTTGGCAGATAGAGATCCCCAGTGACCGACATCGGCCGACTAAAGACTGATGTCGGCAAAGAAGGACCTATAGAGACCGATGTTAGCAGTATATCGACCGACGCCAGTGACTGTGTGTTCGACATAGAAGGCCGAGACGAGACAGAATTCAGGTTTCATTCCCAGATTTGCAAAGAGCCAGGGTTTTAAGATAGAAAATTTCATATTATTTTGTTTGTATGACAGAGACTCAATTGTAATTATCTGCATAAGTGAAAGATTTTTGATTGGCAGATAAGAGATTTATTGTGATTTATTTACTTATTTGAAATTATATTGCAAAATCGTATTCTTGGTTTAGAGCTTTTGTGTTTCTATATTCCCTGTTATAAGGGGATATTACAGTGGTATCAGAGCTAAATCCTGCCATCCTGAGGGTGTGACAATCTTATGCAGCCACAAGAGTTGGGACCGCACAGGTATAACACACGCAGTAGAGCCTTGCTTGAAGGTACCCAATTGTTAGATTAGCAACAGATTATCATGAGTGACAGACGTGAGGGTAGCCCACCCAGGGGCCATAGGTATGATGCTGACTAGGACACCAGAGAATTTCACCGTGCTATGATGACAAACCAGCAGCAGATGAATCAGACACTACAGACACTTATGACTATGATAAGGGGGATGAATACACCTGATAGATAGAATGGTGAACAAGGAGATAATAGGAGTGCTACTATTAATCAGAGACCCCAACAGACCCATTCTAGGACCGCCGATAGACCTACACGGCCTACGTTTATACAGGACGAACCAGAGGCTCCAGCAAAAGAGACGGCAGGAGATTTCCTATTCACAGATACCCTCATGGCTGAAACTGATGAGTGGAACTTATTAGATCCTCATGTTGAGGAGAAGATGTCCTTTGATCATTTTTTTACTTTGAGGAGAGAGCACTACAGATTAGTTAGACAGGACAGGAGGCCTAGAGTTCAATTCAGTGAGCTAAAGAAGGCTACTGGTAAGCTTTCTTTGACTACTTTTGATGGCAGTGACCAGATGACAGCTCAAGCTTGGGTTCATAAGCTTGACACCTTTTTGGCATTGAGACCAATGTCAGAAATAGAGGCCATCAAATATGCCACTTTGCACTTGGATGGAGTAGCACATGATTGGTGGTACCATGGTATGGTAACACTTCAACATAACCAGGTGACAGAGTACCAGGACTTTGTGGATAGATTGGTTGAGCGGTTTGATAGGAAGGATCTTGAGGTTTACTTTCGAGATCTAGCACAATTGAGATAAATAGGTAACTTGGAGTCCTTCATTGGGGAGTTTTAGAGATTGGCAGTCATGGTGCCCAATATTTCCGAGCGTAGATTGGTAGTTCTCTTCATGGAGGGATTGACAGAGCCATTGAGAGGTTGGATCAAAGCCTTTGATCCTCCTTCATTACAGGTGGCTATGAAGAAGGCGCATAGTATGGAGATGGCAGCCCCATCCCATAAATTTAACTTCAATGGTACTTCTTCATCTAGAGACCATAAGTGCTCCAACATAGATACAGAGAGACCAGATTTTAACATAGATAAATCAGGTGTAAAGAATGACTCGAAGGCCAATCCAGCAGCACCACCTTTGGATCGTGAGGTGCTTAATGATCTACGTAGGAATAAGCTTTGCTTCTACTGCAAAGGTCCATATGATATCCATCACGATTGCCCTTTGAGGCCTAAGGGCAAGGCAAATCGTGTGATGTGGGCATATTATGAGGATTCTGATTCAGAGGATTCCGAACAGCAGAATAGTTCTGAGGGGGCAGAGGTAGAGGCTTCAGAGCCTAAGGTAGAGGCAGAGTTAGAGCTTCAGATATAGGAGGCACCCCTATCCAGCATTCAGTTGGATGAGTCATTTAGACTCCGTGGAGTTTTGGCAGGGCAAAAGGTTATCACCCTTCTGGATACAGGAGCCACACATAATTTCATAGATGCCTGATTTGTGGAGAAGTGTGGACTCACTACCAAAGATTTTGAGGGCATCAAAGTTAAGGTAGCCGATGGTCACACTCTTAGGTGTGAGCGTATGATTAGAGACCTCCCATTGCGCTTGAACAACTATGAGTTCAAGGCTGATTATTATGTTGTAGACATGGGGGATATAGACTTAGTCTTGGGTATGAAATGGCTTCATTCATTTGAGGAAGTTACTCTTCATCTCAAGGACATGGAGGTTATCTTTGATGTTGATGGGAAGACACACATTCTTAAGGCAATACGGGGTAGTAGCTTCAGATATATGTTTTTTCATCGGATGGAGATGCCTACGCCACCTGACATGATAGAGTGCGATGACGAGTGCACATTGGCACCAACTCAAGAGAGATATGAGGATGAGCTTGGTCTTGAGGTGAGTGTAGTTTAGGAGTTATCACATGTGGTAGGGACTCAACTTGCTGTTACAGTCGGGTCACAAGTTAATATGACTCTTTCTAGCCTTCACAATCCAGATTTAGATAGTATTTAGGTACGAAGTTTGCTTGAGTTGCTTGCTGATTTTGATTTATGGATTGGATGTTGGGGTGCTTATCTTAGTACTAGGGATGGACATGGCATGGGGTTTGCATTGATTGACAGCAGGGCAGATCATGACTACATTTGGGATCCAGGTGGATTGATGGGTGTATCATGTAGCGATTGCTTGAGGGCAAGCAATTTCAGGAGGGGCGGATTGTCATGTCCCCTTTTTAGTTGACATGTTATGAGTTCATAGTTAGCCTATTATGCGACCCTCGTAGGCTAATAGGATGGTTAGAGGGTCTTGATGGAGATTGGCATGGCTTCGTTTAGCAGAATTTTTCTACTTGGCTTTCGCTTGGGCTCGATTGGACATGTATTGAGGGAGATATTAATATTTGATTTATTTAATCAAATATTAATTATTTGGTCTAATTTTAAATTAGAAACCCTAATTCTAATTTAAGAAAACCCTAATTAGGGCAAGCATATCTTTTGAGGGTATAAGGGTTTCTCATGGAGGCCATTATTGATTAGCCATTGATTATTGATTATTGATTTTGAAGAATTTCTTCTGTGAAGACTAAGCCTAGGGTTCCAGGATTCCATTTGCATTGGAGAATGTTCCCTCTTCAGTGTGTACAATTCAGAGGCTGTGAAATATCAGCTGATCTATTGCCAAATTGAGAGATAGCTTCATCTAGAAGTTATCACAGAATTTACAGGGTTGAGAGATAACTTCACATAGAAGTTATTACAGATATTCTAGGTATTTATTTCTTAATGTTTTGATTTAATAAATTATACAGATAGATATCTTCTGTATTAGAGCTACATATCTTCAGATCCAGGGTTGAAAAAAAGATAGGTTGTGCTTAATTGGCGGCCATACGAAGATCGTACAAGTTCGTACAGATCCACACAGACACAGACTTCGGCAGACAGAGATCCCCAGTGACCAACATCGGCCGAATGAAGACCGACGTCGACA
>JARHVA010008205.1:10000-52500 GCA_037957365.1 Torreya grandis | reverse complement strand
TACCACATCTTGAAACCTGTACTGCACATGTCAACCTACACATATAGTAACCACCCCTTATTGTAGAAACTTGTACCTATTTTTACACATGTACCTATTTCTATTCTTCTCACCTTTGAAATCAATGGAAAAGGGCCTAATTGGATCTAAAATTTAGCTCCCCCTCAATTGATGTTGATCCTCAATAGCAGGAAGTAAAAAAAATTAATCCCAACTCCTCTCATAGATCCTTGAATGTGTCTTTTAATCGTGCCTTTGTGAAGATATCTGATAACACATATAAATTGTTGCCTATCCTCTAAGCATCTAAAATCAACTCATTTGACTCTTTTCTTCTAATCTCAAAACCTTTTGAATAAAACTATAATGTGTATCCCTAATCACATATTTGACTTACACTCAATAGATTATGCTTAAGACCTTCTACATACAATACATTCTTAGTCTTTGTTTTTCCATTATCCAAACTCAAAGTACCTTTTATGGATATCTTGGTAGTGGTTTTATCACTGAATTTCATTTTACCACCATTGATCTTCTTTAGAGTTATGAATTTGATTTTGTCTCCTACAATGTGCCTCAAACATCCACTGTTAATGAACCATGGATATTCTTCATTTTTTGCATGCAAAGCTATCTGAACTAACATAAAATATTTAGGTTGTTTCTTCTACAATGAACATGTCTGAACCTTCTTCTTGATGAATGGAGCCTTGAAAATCTAGTCCTTCTTGACTGACTCGAACATGCTTCTATAGTACTGAGTTGTGTCTGAAGTTGTTGCACTTGTAACATATTATGGCCTCTTCATTAAAGCTTGATAGAAGAGAAAAAGGGTTGTGGCTTCTTCTTGACTCTACATGACTTTACTTCTCCTTATTTCTAAAATTTGTATTCCTTTTTTGACATTATATTTTCTTATAATCATATCCATTACAATAAAAATAGTAACCATAAAAATAGAACCTGTTTGTGTATCTCTGACCTGATTGCCTTTTGTAGCTCTGTTCTTTCCACCTTCTTTGTTTGAGATGTCTTATGTATTCTCAACTTCTTCCCTTTTTATTTCCTCTTTTGTAAGAGCTTCAACATAGCTCTTTCCTTTTTCCTTATTTGTGAAAGTAGTGGCCTCCCCTTTCTCTTTTTCAAATCCGAAACCTGTCTTATCTGACATTGATTTTTGAATTTCTAATATCTTATTCAACATATTAGTGTTATCCTCAAATTTTGAATCAATGACTACTTTATCATTGACTACTTTCTCAATATCTTCTTGTAAAGAGGAAATTTTAATAACATACCTTTCACATTATTTACTTAATTTTTGAAATTATGTTGTTAGATATTTTTCATTCCTTTTAGCTTCTTCAAAGTGTGCTTGTAGATCATCAATTATTTCCTTTGACTCCTTTTCATTTTTCTCAATTTGGTGCTTCAATATTTGATTCTTCTTCTCAACAACTTCTAATTATTCTAAGGTATAAATGAGTTCTCCTTCCATATTTACCTTAGATTCATCATATTCTTCTTCTTGATCATTTTTACTTTTGCTTATAGAGGCATATTCATGTATGGTCATGAATAGATTCTCTTCTTCATCTGAGTCATTGACTCCATTATCTTTGATTGAGCTAAGATATTTAGAATATAAACTCTTCTTCTTGAATCTCTTCTTGTATTTGCCTTTGAAGTTTTTCTTGTATGTAAACTTTCCTTCTTCATTGTCATCATTAATCTTATTTGGACATCTATCTACAAAATGTCCAATCTTATCACATTTAAAACATTTAAATGGAAAATTTCATTGATATTTACATGTGCCCCTTTTTGGTTTACAAATGAAAAGAGCTTCATTATCATATTCATCATCACTGGAGCTGTCACTTGATTTTTGAATCTTAGCCTTATATTTATTTGATGTCTTGAAAGCAACTTCCCTTTTTTAGGGTTTATCTTGTTCAGTCTGCATCTTATATGATGTAAGAATACCATGTAGTTCATCCATCTTTAGCTTGGAAAGATCCTTCATCTCCTTAATTGTTGAAACTTTTGCATCATATCTCATTGGTAGAGATCTCAAAACCTTTTGTACCACCATTGACTCTTCTAACTTTTCTCTAAGACCTTGAATCTGATTTACTATTTGATCAACCTACAAAAGATAACTTGATATATTTTATTCCTCTTCCATCTTCAAACTCTCAAACTATCTTATGTAAGTCTGAAACTTAGCCCACTAAACCTTTTCATCACCTTTTTAAATGTTCTTAAGTTTTACCCAAGTCTCATGAGCACATTTACATTGCATAACTTTAACAAATTTTGATTCACATAAACCACATAAAATAACATTTAAAGATTTAGAATTATTTTGACTTGCCTTCTTTTTTGTCATAGTAGTTACAAGTGTCTATGGCTCTTCATATTCCTCCAACACTACTTGCCAAATTTCAAATATAAGGGCCATCAAGTAAGTCCTCATCATTATGCTCCAAAAGGCATAATTTGACCCATCAAACAAAGGTGCTTTAGTTGTATAAAAATCTCCATATAGTCCAGTCATCATGTTTTCTCGATTTACCTTCAAGATGTAAATTTTTTTCCAAATCAACCTGCTCTGATACCAATTGTTAAGCATGGGATATACTGAGATGGGGGGGGGGGGTAAATCAGTATATCATAAATCTTATAAAATTTCACTTAATCAAATTACACTTAAGCATACATTCAAGATATGAAATAAAATTGAAATAATAAACACCACACAAGATAGAGAGAGACCAAATTTAATGTGGAAACCCAATGTGAGAAGACCCATAGAGAAGAATCTCAAGTATATGAATGAGCACTAACTCAAGCTACAATATTCACAAGCACCAACTTGCAGGATCACCAACCCCTTTGTTAAGCACCAACACAACAACTATTCATGAATACCAACCCACAAGAGCACCAAACCCTTTTGTGTATACCACACAACTATCTCTCAATGTTACTTTCTCAACAAATGATATCAAAGTACAATATCTCTTTCTTTTCTCTCCTTTGCTCTTCTAATCTAGATATGAAAACTACAAATCAAGCTCTCTTCTTGCATATTACAAATATCTTCTCAAGCCTTTATTTGTAGCTTTCCAAATGGCCTTTGGCATTCACCCTTTATGATCCTTAAATCCTCATGGAAAATGGTGCCAAAATTGCATGACCCTTCATATCTGTGCATTTGAAAAGTCATATGGTGACCCTTCATAATCAAATGCATCCTTTCCTCTTTTGTCTTTATCTTGGTGACTTTTCATATTCCTCAAAGTGTCCCTTCATGGAAAAATGTGCCATACCCTCTTTTGTCTTCACATGGTGACTCTTAGAATTCCTCAAGATGACTCTTCATAATAAAATGCATCCCATTCCTCTTTTGTCTTTATCCCATGACTCTTTGACTTCTCCATGGGCCCTCTTTTGACTTATATGCAACCAAAAATATATTCATTAATATTAAATAAATATTAACACATATTAGCCAAGATATGAATATTAAAAACACCATTAAATGCTATAGGGCCTTTATCACTAATAATTCAAGACATTTAACATCAATGACAATATTTCCAATAGGATTCAAAGAGATATGCTCCTAGTTTCCACATGGTTTTCTTCTTCCAAGCCATGTAGGTGCACTTTCATGGAAAACTATGTGTATGTGTGGTATATGACTATAATTCATGGAATGTTTATTTTTAGGATAATATTTAAAGGTTATGAGATTCATAGGACATTTTAAACATGATAAATAACCTATCCCCACCTTTAACCATTACCAAAGCATGAACGTTCTATAGATAGTGGAAACTTGTCAAAAACATAGAATGGTACTTTCTCTTACAACATGAGATGATTTACATATCTAAAAACATAAAAAATTGAAAAAAAGGATAGGGAAAATGTGATATAATATTAAAATACCTCTATAATCAATCCCAATAGTTGGATTATGTGGACTTGTTCAAAACAAGGCAAAACCTATGGGGTGCACATATTAAAAAGCAAACTAGATAGTCTAACTTATTATGAATGGTTTATAAAAAAAAAAACCACCATTCATCTACAACAAAACATAAAATTTAATATTATTTAGTGTATAATACACCCCAAGGATCATTTCTTTTAAATCTCTCTTGTTGACCATACCAAGTACAAACTTGAGGGTCAATCTTGCTTACCAAGCCTAGTGGAAGGAGAGAGAAGTGGTTTTCTTCATTTCTTGAACATTATGATAAAAATGATCATTAGAGTAAGTTTATGGAATACCAAGGGAAACTCATAAAATTTACTCAACTATAGGAGTCTGTATAATTCCTTACACCTCATTAAATGCTAATTTTTTTCAAGAAAACTACCCTTTCTTCTGAATAACCTACCAATTTTTAGTTACAAATAGTTAATTTAGACTTATTATGACATATGGAGCATTAAATCATCCTTTTAAACCTTAAAAAATACCAATGAGTATGTACAAGTCATTTAATGCTCCATTTTGACCCCCAAAATGGCCCAAAAAGACGTAAATATTGAAAATGACCAAGACCAAGGCTAATGTGACATGAAATGGCATCAAGTGACCTATAATACACCTTTTTAAATAATATTATATCCCATATAATATTATAGAGATCAATTTTTTAACTATATGAGTCCCAATTTAACCTATAGGGTCAAATTTGGTCAACAAATTGGTGACTCATAGGGGTAGTATGCATGTTATACTAAAGAGACCAGTAGCCTTATCGGTCCATTAGAATTATGGAGTCATATGAATTTTGAGACACAACTAGAGGAATTTTACCATTTACAACAAGCTTTGATAAAGACAAGATCGCTTGACTACCTCAACCACACAAAACTAAGTAAACAAACTAGCAAGACACACACACATGTAATCAAGGAACTTAGGAAAAGCAAAAAATAAACAAATATATAAAAATAAAAATTTATAATACCTAACTCCTAGGTCAAAGGGGAAGTTTGAAACCTTCCTTGATTCATGAAATGAAGGATTGAATAAAACATGTAGCCTTTTGACCTTTAGCATTGATGCCTCCATCTTCTTCATGGTGTTTGATAACTTTATTAGCATGATGTTCAATGAGAATAAAGCATCTCCATCTAAGTTGAATATGGAAATGGACTCTTCTTGCATCCAAATAGTCTCAACCTTCTCATGTATTTATCCTATAATGTGCAGGTTTGAAAATATGGTAGTCCTCTTAGCCTTACTCTCCTCTTTGACATAATGTGCTTGATGTTTGGAAGCACCAAGACTTCCTTCACCATGTTCCCACATCCTTAAATGTTCTTTTACCTTATATGGATCTCTTTAATATATTTTATGTACAAAAATATTTTCCTTGACATCATTATCCATGTCTATAACTTCTTGTACACTAGCATCATCAAATGGATTCATGACAACACATTCTTGACTAATAGATTGACCTTCATCTTTATTTTTGATTGAACACTCAAGATCAAGCTTATTAGACTCATCAACAAACTTGTCAACAGATATGAAATCTTTTAGAGAATAAAAATCTTTACTCAACTTATCAAATTTATTGCATATGGCATTGAACTTATGCCATAAATATTCTTCCTCATGAATGTCATCTTCAAGATCTATTTCCTCTACCTTTGTCTCATGAGACTCTCTTAGGACTACCACTTATTGAGGAGTGACTTGACCTTCATCCTTGATAGTAAACTCCTATTCATGATTGATATGGTCATCCACAACTCCATGATCAAACATGGAGTCTTCTTAAAATACCTATCTCTTTAAGTCTTGGCCACATTCCTCATGGATAAACATCCCTTCAAAAATGGAGGAATTAGATTCTGCATCATGGACACACATCCCTTCAAATATGGATGCACCAACTTATACATTGTCATTTTGTTCACCAAGGGGAGTCCCTATGGTGATTTATTCCTCATGGTCACTCATGTGATCTTCTTGATCAGCCATGAATTGAGTTTGCTCTTCTGAACTTTCTTTTCTCAGGATGGGCTCCTCCTCAAGAAGGGATGAGGTGGAAGGTTAATGGATAGGCTCATTTGAAGGAGATGGAATATGAGGTGAAGTGGAATGTTTATGAATTGATTATGGAGTGTGAGGGGTAGGAGAAGGCTTATAAATTGATTTAGGAAATTGAAAAGCATTAGTAATCTCATAGGGAAGATAATTATTAGACTAATTAGAAGGAATAACATCTAAATAATCAAGAGATGTATCTTTCCAATAATATCTTTGTGTCTAATCCATGGAATCATCTGATTCCATATGACAAGACTCATAGGATTACTCTTAAGTCTAATAGGCATCATGGTATGAATGATAGGGCTCATATTGGGACTGATAGAGAGGTGTTTCTTGATAGGTTTCTTGGTATACTTCCTCATAGGGTTGTCCAAAAACATGGTGTCCATATGAAGAGGGAAATGAATGGATATAGGGATTCTATAGCTCATAGGATTTATAGCCATTTTGATAAGAATATTGAGGAATAAAATGTGGTTCATATCAAGGTTGATAGGGAGGTTCATGATAGGGGCATTGGCCATATCTATTAATGTCAACCTCATATGTCAAAAGAAACACAAAAACAAATAATTTTTTTCAAATAGATATACCTGGGATGCTTAAAATAACAATTTATCATTTGGAGTCATCATTGGTGTTAGTTTGCTTGCTTCCAAAAATTGATTAGAGCAAAGACAAACCAATAATCTTCCCACTCTCTTGGACCTTGGTCCCACCAGGCATGCCAAAAAATATTCTCACTTGGATTTTCACCCTTTGAGGATATTTCTCAACTCTCCTTATCCAAGTGGCATAATTGAAACACCTCTAGGCTATGCGTATCCTAAGAATGAGGAGAATCTCTAGATAGGGCTAGCTCCCTTGATGTACCACCTGTAAATCACTACTATACATAAACTTTGTGAGGGAAAAGAGAGAGAAAACTAAAATTAAAATATCCTAAGGGATGTGATACACAAAATTAGTTTATGACTACCAACCAACTGCATGTTACACATGAGACCAAGGGACTAACCAAACATACACTTCTCTAATCTGAATCTTCTCACATCAATATTTCATTATGAGGTTATGGATGAATGTTTAGGCTATGAGGAATAGACAAGAGGTATATAATTATATTATTGAATAGGATAACTCAGTCAACTTGATTATTTCTATAACACTTCACATGATCTACAAGAAGAAGCTTTGTAACTACAAATAGGTGTACAAATAGGTGAGAGAATGAAACAACAATGCTAAGGAAATAACAAGTCATCACTAAGCAAAATAAATCATCCAAGTGAACACACTATGAGTAGTCATGTAAGAGGTAAACATCATTAGTATTTATTGATCCATGTTATTAAAATAATCATAAATTCACCATACTTAGGTGGATCATAGTTTACAAAGGTTAAAATGGTTAGTTATTATAGAACTTAAGAGAGAGAAGAGAAGAAAGAAGCCCAAAAGTCATAAGGAAACTTGTCATGCTAAGATAATGAGTTAATTGTAGATGAGAAGAGAATGTGAAACTTATCATGCAAATTTAGGAAGCACAAGTGTCACCCCAAGTCATGAAACTCTTGAAAAGGGGCATAGGAGTTCCCTTTGCTGGCTCAAGAAATTACCTTCATGATTTAGCCCTAGTTGAACATCCCAAAATATATTAAGGATATTTATGATGATTGGAATGATGGGAAAGGGTTATATATATGCCTCTCCATCTATTTTTTTATTCTTACTCATCTGGAATCTCCTAAAAGTGAGCCATCACTACCTATAGTCTAAAAAAATATTTTCTTAGTCACCCTTCACACTTGGCCTCAAAATTGGCTTCAGTTTGTCATGAAAATACATAAAATGGAGTGGATGATTTTTTTTAAGATGATATATGTCCTTATAGGAATTAGGCACCACTTTGGAGGTTTCACACTTCTCATTGTCATGTTCACTATGCTAGTTTTGACTGGCTAAGATGAGAGCTCTAGTAGGCACACTTAGGATTTTTTCCAAGGCATGAAATGGACATAGGGATCTATCTTAAGTCTCAATATTCCTTCCAAGGTTTATTTAATATCTTGAAACCTCTTATAACCTGTAAAATACAAAAAATAGTCAAAAGGAGCATTTATGTACCCTATCCATATAGATTTTGTACAACTCATCTTGATGGTAGGGAGCCTAACCGAGACTTATAAAAATCCAATCCTTTTTCTTTGAAAACTATGCCATTTTGGTGCATTATCTCCTTCATTTCCTTCATTGGGTCTAGACTAAGGGTTTAAGAGGGTTTTAGATAGTTTAAGACCTTAAGCTTTGTTCATAAATATGGGACATTGAATTTGAAAAAAAAATCCAAAAAAACAATTTATAGGACCCCTATCAATGTATCCAATATTATTAGGTCCCCATGAAAATCATTCAAGTAGATACTTGCTTCTAAAGTTGTCTTGTCAAGCTTTTCCTTCCATTTGCACATGGCTAGTGTTGTCATAAATCCCCAAAATGGATTCTCATTGATTCCCCAACATAAAAATAGATTATAAATATATAAATTCATCCTATAAAAATTATTAAATAGGGTATAAATCTCACTAAGGGATGTAAATTAATTTGGACCCCTAATTGGGCTCTAGGCCTCAAACAGACCTATTTGCATACTTGGCAATCCATACCATCCTATTTAGTTTCATCATTATATGATAAACTTATAATTTGTGTCCAAACCTGAAAAATATATTCATACCTTATCAAATGTATCATTTTCCCTTTATCTCATCCCTTCCTCTCTATTCTTCATGACTACAGGTTTGTGCATAAAGGGAAGTACCCTCTATCTGAAACAAAATAGAGGGTACTTATACTATTTACTCAGATAGTTTGAAGGCTTTATAAGATTAATAAAGTATTAAATAGTATATATAATAATTTTCAACTCTTTTTATATTCATTACACCTCTTAACTCCTTATTCTCCAAGACAGACTCCTAAAAAAGGTAGATTGTGTAGGGGTCCTTCAAACTATGTATTGATTGGTTTGAGTTCTTTCCTAAGAATAATATTTAATGGTGAGATCCCTTTAAATGTATAAAAATCATGGTGTATATATTATAAATTTTTTATCATTAAAATTTAATACATACCCTTGATACTCCTTGCTCAGTCAAAATTGGGTTTCAACTCTTGACTGTGTTTTACTTCAAGGTACTATCCCAGTGGGTGTCCAACATAGTTGGAGCTTAAATTCAATGCTTATAATCGCATTTAGAATCTCATTATATAATTTTAAATTTTTTTGAACATTTTTTTCACCCTTATTCCCTTCCCACACTCAAAATCCCCAAATTTTCTCATAGTCTGTCATAGTTACAGCTGACTATGTTTTTTTGCTTTGGAAGGGGGACATGTAGGTTACTTTACATGGTTTAGACTTTGAAAAAATTGAATGAGACTAATTTAAGTTATACACACAATTATATGGCTATAATAATTAATTATATGCATGGAATGAGGTACATCATCAGGTATATTTAACTCAATCTTCATGCTAACTATACAACTAACCTGGAGGGTCACATTTATGATGAAAAGGGGACTTATAGGTGCGTTTGGGGAACCACATATCATCCATTGAAATAAAAACTAGTTAATTAAAGATATAATAAACCATATAATACTTATTAAATCATGAAACATGTTTTTTTATTGTAACTTTGAGTTGGAAAGTCTCTTTGGAGATCCAAACTATAGATGTCATTGCCTGGATTTAGTGCATAAAAGCACAATGTTGGGCCTCCCAAAAACTAATCTCCATTGATCATCTACCCCTCAAATTTTTTATAATACTTATATTATTTGGATACTATAATAAATTATAATATAAATTATTCAAATCTTATGATAACCCTATTACAAAATACCAACAAAACATCAAGGAACTCTATTTTTATGTTTTAGGGACAAGGGGCCTGAATTTCACAGTCATCATCTTTAAGAGGTTTTTAATTCTATTTTCAAACATATATTTTCAAGTAGGTATATCATGAAGTATTATTAACACTAGGAACTCAAATATTTTAATCAATTTTTCCATCCTTCTTCATACAAGTAAGTTCAGTCCTCTGTTAAGCCACTTGTATGTGGTTATTCTCATACACAGGCAATAAGTGAAAATTCAGATAGTCTACAAGATGTGTGATCTTTTGATAAAATTTAGGACATTAAAAAGTTTTAAAATTAAATACTATCACTCTCAAATATATTTTTCAACCTAGATACATCCTTACAACATGATTGATCCTCATGAGGTATCACTTGTAGATGAATATTTTCATGTATGCAGGCAGTAGTTACAAGTATGAATAGTGTGTATTGAATTTTTACTTCAATGAGTTTTAAGACTATTGAAATGCCTCTATATGTATTTTAAAAACCATTTAATGGATTTAAACATATGTGTTCCTAGTTTCAACATAGTTTTCCTCTTCCAATCACCTATAGGTGCACTTTCATGGTAGACTGCGTGTATGTGTGGTATATGACTGCAATTCATGGAATGTTGCTTTGGAGGATAAGATTGAAATATTATGGGATTTATAGGAAATTTTAAAAATTATAATTAACCTATCCCCACACTCTAAAACCACTACCAAAGCATGAAGGTTTTGTATATAGTGAAAACTTGCCAAAAACATAGAATGGTACCTTCTCTTGTAACATGAGATGATTTTCATATCTAAACACCTCCAAACTTAAAAAAAAGGATGGATAAAATGTGAAAGGAAATTAAAAGACACTTTGAATCAATCCAAATAGTTGGATTGTACAAACTTGTTTAAACCAAGGCAAAACCTATAGGGTATATAGATTATCAAGTAAACTAAATAGTCTAACTTATTAGGAATGATTCATAAAGAAAAAAACACAATTAATCTATAACCAAACATAAAATTTAAGGGGAATTATTGTACAAGACAAACCCTTTTCCTGAAACCTCTCCTATTGACCATACCAAGTACAAACCTGAGGGCCATTCTTGCTTGCCAAGCCTAGTGGACGGAGAGAGAAGTGTTTTTTTTTTTTTTTTGAAGATTCTGATCAAACTGATCCCATGAGTAAGTGTATGTAAGACCAAGAAACACTCTTTAAATTTTCTCAACTACAAGAGTCCATACAATTTCATACACCTCATTAAATGCTTATTTTTTAAAAGAAAACTGTCTTTTCTTTTGAAGAACCTGGCACTTTTCAGTTAAAAATAGTTACTATAGACTTATTAGGACACATGGGGCATTAAATAATCCTTTTAAACTTTCACATAACCCAAGGAGTCTGTGAAATTCATTTAATGCTCCATTTTAACCCCGAAAATGACCCCAAAAGAAATAAATATTGAAAATGACCAAGACCAAGGCTAATGTGACTTAAAATGACATCAAATGACCTATAATACACCTTGTGACATAATTTTAGGCCCCATATAAATTTATAAATATCAATTTTTTAACTATAGGGGCCCCAATTTGACCTATATGGTCAAATTTGGTCAACAATGTGAATAGGCCATCCATGAGGATAGGATGAGCTGAAGAAGGCAAATTCAAGTTTTGACACTTGTATGCAAGATTGACCTAAGGAGATGAAGATCCTTCTAGAAACCTAGCAAGAGAATGAAGTGATGTGTCAGAGAGAACCTAAATATTTCAATTGAGAGGTGTCAAGAGTAGAGAAAAGGTTTAAGATAATATGATATGATCATCAATAAGACCATTTTTCATTCAACAAGCCAAAACAAAGGGTAGTTTTGAAGATCTAGTCAAGGTGTAAAGTAAGCATTCTAACTCCTATGCCACTCAAAGCAAGGGAGAATATTTAGAGGAGATAAACATGGTGTTTAGTACCTATTGATGTAGTTTCATAACTCTTCCCTTATTTGTAACTCATGAGACACTTGTTAACTCTCTCTGTCCTACGCCTTTCTCTTTTTATCTCTCACTTGTGATATATATTGAAGCTTAATTGGATAAGTTTGTATCTTCCACCTAGTTATGGTGAAGTATTACCCATTTATATACTTTTATCAATGAATAATAACCTAGTTTTACCTTATCTATGGACTAATTTTTATGTGCATGTTTGACTAGTTGATCTTGTTAAGTGATAGATCACTTCCTTGGCATGTTGTCCTTGTTCGCATTCATATTCAATTTAAAAGTGTTATTGTAAGTATATTGAAGTGTTAAAATGAAATGTGCATGATTTTAGTGAATTTTATTCTCACTAGTGTCCTGTCATGACCTCTTAACTAGTCCTCTTAGCTCAAGATTACTTCAAAAACCTCCATGAGAAATACTAATGTAGAGAGGCAGATTTTGATAAGTGTCATGTGTAGGTTAGTATCTTGTTTAAAGTGAAATTACAATTTTTTTGGTAGTGATCAATTCATATTTTATACATCAAATCCATTATAGTAGGTTTCTCTCTCTTTTCCTAGAAAGTGTTAGAGTAGTGTGTGAGCCTAAGTTATTCATCAAGGGGAGCTAGCCCTTTAACCTAGAGATTCAACTCTCTAATAGGGTACCCAAAAAATTGAGGTATTTCCATGTTTCATCAAGTTTGGTAGGCTTTAAATACCTTCTAAAGGGTGAAAATTTGATGCATAACAATTTTGGCATGCCTGGTGGGACCAAAGTCCAAATTTATTGAAGAATTCTTGGTGTTGTTCTTCTACCTATCAGCCTTTGGAGGCATTAAACGAACACCAATGGTGACTCATAATTAAATTATGTAGTTTTAGCTACTTAGGTACTTATTTTTGAAAATTATTTGATAATATATTTTACTTTCATTTGACTCATCAATTTGATATGAATGGGTATGAAGATAACTTCCATTTTACACCTCCTTATTAACCTTGTCATGACCCAAACTATGTGCCTCAATAGCCATATCAAGATTTTAACACTCCTTATGAATCATGTAAGTCCTATGTTCATCATACTATCCTTATACATGACCATGATGTTGTATATAAGCAGCCTTCTCAAGCTCAAGATGTCCCTAGTTATCCCTAAAACCAATCCATTTCAAGTTTGAAGTAAAATCTCTTAGGCTATGAGAGATACATGTTAAACCTTCATCCAAAAATGGAATATGGTAAATATATTCATGATCACATCATTCATGACATGAGGGATTAATTTAAGATATTTATGGAATAATGGGTACCTATTGAGAAGGAAAATTGGCAAAACCTCCCAAGTGGAATGTTGGATATAAGTGGTCTCATTCAAAAAGTAGAAGATATGCTAAGATTATATGAAGAAAAATAAGTCAAATTCCATCATCCCTATGTGTCTTATTACACTCCATCTCAACTCTCATATATGCCACCCATTATTCACCAAGAGATCTCTCCAAGTGAGCTTCCAAGTGTTTCAATCCCTTCATGTGTTCCTCAAACTTTTCCTTCTTGGAATTCCATCCAAAAGAGCATTCAAAAAGAGAAGGATATTTTTGTAGAATATCCTATTGATTAAATCAAAGATTACAATTCTCTTTCTCAATAACCCCCTAAGAAGTCTTTTAATATTCCAAGCTAGAACCAAGTGATGAATTCATGGAGTGGGTAAAGTGAAAGAAGTGTATATTAGGGAGTTGAAGGCAAAGAAGAATCTAAACCTATGAAAATATCTCTCATCCCTCCTCAAGAGTCCTCTTATACCTCATACCAGCCCTCTTATGTTCCTTGTATTCATGAAACTAATAACCACCTTCAAGAGAATTTATTCCAACAGAGTATTGATAAGCAAATCAAAGAGTTGGACTTGAAGATGAAAGGACTTGAAGAGAGCCAAAATCAAGAGGTTGAAGACAAAGAGAGTTTTATTCCTAATCAATCCCCATTGTCCTCTCCCTAATAACCATAGCTTATATACCTTTGAAGTCTATCTAAGACTATATTCAAAACAATAATGAAACTCTAATTAGGAATTTTGAAGATTAATTTGCAACAGTTGAAGAGCCTCAAAAAGGCTATAAAAAATGAAGTTATTGTTGAATAAGATATATCTTTCATTACCCAAATTAACTTGTTATTTATCCAAGAGTTCCTTCAAGAATCCTATATTCCCATGCACATTTATGACCTATACACCACAACTAATACTCGCTCTCCAACTCATGAACTTTCCCATGACCATCCCACCACATCCCTTCTTGAAGAGGAAGTTGTCCTATGGGAGGTAAGTGAAGAGGATCAAGTTATAGTTCTATCTGAAGAAGATGACTCAATTGTATATGATGAAGAGTTCACTATTGGTACTCCCTTTAGTGAATACAAATAGAAATCAATATTCTTTAGTGAAGAAAGAGATGATCTAGGTCAGTTTGTAGATTCCTATGAAGAGAATGACAATATTGATGATAAAGACATGGAAGAGGAAGATTTTGAAGGAACATCATATTGAATGAGTTTGTTGAGTCTCATGAGTAGGTTCAATAATATTTAAAGGATTTATGGTGGACCTATTTTCACATGTTTAGGGAGTATGAAATTTTTTAGAAGGGAATACTTCCAGAATAGTAAAATAAGATTGTTGATGAGGAGTGTAAGACTCCTATTGAACAAAAATGTCTTGAAGAACACCACCAAGAGTCTCAAACCCATGGTGGGGAAATCTATGATGACTATGACTCTCATGAGAATGATCAAGAGATTGACTTTGAAAAATTAATATAATAAAAAATATGATGCTACCTTCATGGACCAAGAAGACTTATGGTAGAATTTAAAGGATATTTGCAATGAGTTTGAGGCTCTTCAGGAGCCTATTCCCCCTGTTAGATAGTTTAAATATGTTCTTGAAGATGTTTTATTTATTGAAGGACAATATGATAACTTACAAGGTACCATGATTGAGGCTACTCCTATAAATCAAGAGATGGCCATGCTTGAAATAAGAATAAGTATCAAGAGAGGTCATGAGAAGATTGTTGAAAAACAAGAGTAATTCACCTTCATAGGTGATTGGTTTGTAGTTTCCATTAATGCATTTGAGAAAATTTCAAGAAGGTTAGCAAGTAGGAAGAAGAAGAAGATGACAATAACCAAACAAAGGTTCAAGAGGTAACTTGCCTCATATCATTTGGCATCTCATGGATCAAGATATTGTTCAATATTTCCCTTTTATTTAGGAGGAAAAGGTTGTTTTTAGGTTAGTTGTATATAGTTAGTTTGCTTATGTTTTTGTTATGTTCCTTAAGTTCTTGATAGCACATATATATATATATATATATATATATATATATATATATATATATATATATATATATATATATATATATATATATATATATATCATGTTTCTTTGATTTGCGTGTTTTTGAAGGTCTAATTAGTTTTTATTGTCATGATCAAGGTCTAGTCAAGTCTGAAACTGAGTACAAATGACTCCATTACCCAATATAAGGACAAGCCTACTAGTCATTTTAGCATTGCAAGCATGCAACCCATATGAATCACCAAACTATTGACCAATTTTTAACCTCAAGTCAAAATGGGTCAGCCCCTATAAATTAAAACTTTAATAGGGTTGTCATGTGGTATTTTCATGCCTTATATGGTACCTAGAAGTCTTTAAGAAACCTTATTAGTGTTGTTTAAGGTAAGTTTGGAGAAGTTAAGGTAATGTCTTGTTTTGGTTATATAGTGGTCTAGACATGTCATGGAGAGACAAAGCTTGGTCAAGTGATATCATAGGTTTACAAGAGTTTCTCAAAATCATTATATGTTTTAATAAAATTTTCATAAAATTTCATGATGTTTTGGAGTGTTTAAGGTTCATTTATGAACTTTAAGGTAGTGAAAATGAAGGAAAATGTTATTTTTGGCTAACTCCAATGTATGTCAAAAATACCAAAATGAAAAATCCATAAATAACAACTTAAAAATATCTTGTATCAGTTACATAACTTCCACACCTATCAAAAAGTCAGACAAAGGTCAGAATCTTGAAATTGAATGCTTAAAAGAGGAGTAAAGAGACTTGTATGGACTTGTTGAGATCACTTGTAGGTAAAAATAGTTTTATAACATCCCTTATTATTATTAAGGTTATAAAAAATAATGGAAATAAATGTTACCAATATTTTTAGAAATCTCTTTCTCTCTTCCATCACTCCATTCACAAGCTCATGAAGGCTATTTTCAAATACATGGTATAGGTTGTAGAGGTGGATTTGGGGTCTAATATTTTATATAGAGTTTTTGAAACCTATGGAATTAAAATTTATGTCATTGGTATTTATATTAAGCTCATTATATTCACGAACAATCACTAAGGAGTTGGACTACGTTTTTGAGGCTTAAATCCCCATAGGTTAAGTTTTATGTAACTCCAGTGCAAGTGTGAATTATTTGTCTACATGAAACCAATTGGAATTAATTATCATAGGTTTTTAAATGTACCATACACATTTATTCATTAGTTTGTCACATGTGGGAGGTTATTTGGCAAGGAAAGCTATTCTCTTACATAGTATACAAGTTGAATGTCATGGCTTCTATTTAATCTGGTTTGAAATGTTTGGAAAGGTTAAAATAAGTTATTTATTCATGATTTTATTTCATTCAATGAAAGTTAAACTTAACCACCCTACATGTTAGTTTCAACATTATTCTCTCTAAATAGTTCATAGTCTTCCTCATTTGATGATTGTGTGAATATTGTTGCATAAAGATGTCTATAAAATCTCTATTTTGCATTGTTAAATAGATATAAATAATATATACTCCATGAGAAATTGGTAGATATTTAATTAAAGTATATAAATTTAAAGAAAAAATCTCATAAAGGTCTCTTGTATCAAATGCAGATCTACAGGTCTACCTAGACTTGTAGGTCCTCATTTTAGATATAATATTCCAAAAAATCAAGAACAATAAACCTAACTTAAACATAAGCATAGGAGATGACACAGGTCATTGGAGTCACTTAAACCATTTTTAATTGTAGAAATGGTAAAGGAGACATAGTCAACAATCTTGATACATACACATAGGCCTATGTATGGAAATGGGAAGGTAGTAGTTTAAAAATATATTTAAATGATTAAGGAAACCTATGAAGATAATGATAAATTATTATTTTTGGGTTTTAATACTATTTAACTACCATGAAAAATTTCAAGATTTTCTCTCAAGTTACAATGCACAAACTATCTTCAAATAGTACCTACAGTTAGAATTAGGGAAAGAGAGAAGTATTGAAGGATGTGAAATCACAATGACATGAAGAGGGTTAGTGAAGGTATTACAAAATACTAATGATATGAAAGAGTCATGGATACTCATTAATTTTGAAATGAGTCATAAAACTAATATATATGCCCAGACTTCCATAACAGTCATCTATTACCATCTCTGAGATGAGGTTGAGACATATGCATGGTTATTCTGAAGGTACAAGATCATTGACATAATGTAGAAGTTTCAAAGAAGTTGAATAGTTTATCAATGGAGTGTATAAGGTATTTACCTATAAAGTATATATATATATATAAATATATATATATATATATATATATATATATATATATATATATATATATATATATATCCTAAAGCCTTAGGATTGTATACCAACCCTAAATGAAGGCTACCTATAGGTCTGTATAGACTAGAAAGACCAATCTAGCATCAGACCTCAATTTGAAGAGAAAAATGTGTATCGAGGACACTATGGTTTATCTCAATATGAAAAACAAGGAATAATTTTGTTTGAAGACCAAAATAAATGTTAAGGTATGTCAATGCAAAGTCCTAACCTTGCATACATAGTTCACAAACCTACATGACTATTAGTCAAATAAAGACTAGTTTAAGGCCTAAAAGATGTTGGCAGAATACATGAAAAGCATTAGGATGTGACAAAAGTGAGTTTAAAGTTATTGAAACCTTTTTATATCAAATATATATAATTAAAGAGTAGATAAACTTACCAAATAATGGTCATAGGCCTAAATGCATACACATTTTCCTTGCTACAAGTCTAAACACCTAACCGAGAAGAAGTTGATTGATTAAAAAAATTTGAGGTCTATGTGAGGTCTATGAGATAAGTATAACATTGGAGGAGAGTATCATGGTGATAAAAAAGCCTCACAAAACTCTCTAAATAACCTAAATATAGGATAACATTGGAAACTACTACTTGCTTAGCCAAGGCAAGAAACACATTTACTACCTCATGAGAAGTTTTTGTTCTTTGAAGAGGTTTAAGGACCTATATGGAGAATGATCCAAAGAAATATACCTAAATAATATTGTATAGTAATTATACTATTCCATCATGCCCCTTATAATCAATCAAGAAGAGAAAAAAACCATGATAAACCTTATTCATCCATACACATGCCTAATTAAATAGGCAAGCCTATAGGGCAGTCCTAATGAGATGGTTAGTTGAAGTGAATTGAGATATTTGAGAACCCTGAGGGGTTGGTTAGGGGTATAAATAGGCATCATATGCATTCCTAGATCCATGACATAGGATAAAGGAGATCAAACATAACAATGAGGGTTCCTTGCTTTACTTTGCTCACAAACCCTAGGCCTAAGCAATTGAGGTTTTTGAGGATCTAGTGTAGATATAAGGGTTAGAAAACCATAAGGAAAAGTCAATGAGTTTGTCATTGAATTCCCAAAATTTCTCAGATTCATAAAAACTTTAGGATGTTACACACTAACCTTATTTCTCTCTTAGCCCTTAAAAAATGCCTACTAACAGTCTAAGAAGCTATCTTATTTTTCTCAGTATAGTATGGAGGTGTTTCATTGGACCTTAGGCTATAAGTGTAAGCTAGCTACCTTGGTTTACTTTAAATTTGTGGAATTGCTTCGTGTATTAATTCCATTAGTTGTATGAATAATCCTTTAGATCTTGAAGCACTTTCAAGCTGCCATAGAAACCAGTTCTAACCCAACAAGAGAGAAGTTGATTTATATGCCTCTAAATAAGTTAAGTGACTTATGAAATAACCTAAATAATGATCAAAAATCCATTGAGAATCACCTCATTCCATTTGATTGTACTTTTAGGTATGAAATTGTATAGAATATGCTTAAAAAGGTTGTTTTTAGCTACTTGGGAGGTCTGTACAAGGTGTCAAAACTTCAAAATTGACATGAAGAATGGGGAGGAGGTCATATAATTTAAAAACATGTTTATTTGAGTTTTCTCATGTGTGGGTAGATTGTAGAATAAAATTTTATTCTTTAGGTAGGGAGGCCTAATTGAGACCTAGTTTGGAGAGAGATAAGTAACAAAAAAGTACACTTTCACTCACTCTCTGGACATGAAATTGAAGATGAAGATATAAGGCCATACTGGATCCTAAAATATGCCTTCATATTCTCGTTACCATTCATAATTATCTCTACATAAGGAATGAATCCAATTTGGATCTTCTGGTGTAGAATGAATTATTGGGGCTGGTTTGAGACCTCAAAATGATTTTTTTAGGTATGGTATGATGTGAATAAGACACCAATGAAGATAGGATGAGCTAAAGAAGATGAATTTAGGTTTTAACACTTGTATGCAAGATTGGACTAAAGAGATGAAGAGCATTGTAGACACCTAGCAAGAGGATGAAGTGATGTGTCAAATATAACCTAATTAGATCAATTGAGATGTGTCAATATAATATAAAAGGTGTAAGAAACCATGATATAGTCATTAATAAGGCCATTTGTCATTCAATAAATAAAAGAAAAGGGTAGTTTTAGAGAGCTAGTCAAGGTGTCAAGTAAGCATTCTAACTCCTACCCCACTTGAAGTAAGGGAGCATATTTAGAGGAGACACACATGAAATCTAGTACCTATTGAGGTTTTTTCATAACTCCTCCATTATTTTCAACTCATGAGACACTTGTGATCTCTCTTTATCCTATACCCTTCTCTTTTTCTCTCTCACTTGTGATATATAATCATCCTTAATTGGATAGGTTTGTATTCTCCACCTAGGTATGGTGAATCCCTATCCTTTTTCAACCTTTGATCAGTGAAGAAAAACCTATTTTTACCTTTTCCATGGACTGATTTCAATGTTTATGTTTGACTAAATTATCTTGTTAAGTGATAGATTCACTTTCTTGGCATGTTGTCCTTGTTAGCATTGATATTCAGTTTGACAGTATTTTTTTAGGTCTCTTGAAGTGTTCAAATGAAGTGTGTATGAGTTTAGTGAGTTTTATTTTCACAAGTTTCATGTCATGATCTCTTGACTAGTCCTCCTATCTCAATCTTGCTTTACAAACCTCTATGAGAAATACTAATGTAGAGAGGTATATTTGGATTATCATCATGTGTAGGTTAGGGTTTTGTTTGAAGTGCAATTTTATTTGGTTGGCAGTGATCAATTCATATTTGGTGCATCACCTCCATTAAGGTAGGTTTCTCTCCCTTTTATAGAAAGTGTTAGAGTAGTGTTTGAGCTTACGTGATTCATCAAGGGGAGATAGCCCTTTAACTTGGAGATTCACCTCTCCAATAAGATACCCAAAACCTTGAGTTGTTTCCATGTTTCATCAAGTTTGGAAGGCTTGAACTACATTCCAAAGGGTGAAAATTTGATGCATAATAGCAAGGATTCAAAAATTGATGAATAAGAGGAATCCAAATAATCTTTAACATATGCTAAGGCATTTTTTGCACCAAAATTTAATAGCATGGAAGTGTGGATAAATTATTGGAAATCAATGTGCCTCCCATTATATTTGTGAATCATAACCTCATAGCTCAAAATAATATGTGGGAGGTGGAGGGGATGTAGAATTATCAATGTATATGATCATAAATATATGTGATGCTATAAGTCAAATATAAGTCATAACATGTATAAGTAGTCAATTTATATTTAAATTTAGTAACAATACTTGTGTATCACCAATTTCTATATAATGTGAGATAGTAAAAGGTCTTTTCCTAGTGATACCTTCCATTGAAGTCAGAGGGACCATTGGTTTATTTATAGGAATGTCTTGGGATATATCAATGTTCTTGGAATGAATAATAAAATATGGATGTTGACAAGTGATGTAATTTATGTCAAGCTTGATGCCATTGATGTCAAGGTTGATGTCATTGATGTCAAGGTGCATCTGGTGAAGATGCATGGTGAGTGGTCTTTGAGGTATGAACTTGTGTGCTTGATGTGATAAGGAAGTCATTTGATAAGAGATAATTTGAAGGCAACCCAATTATTATTCTATTGGTTAATGTCAAGGTTGATGTCAAGGTTCAGGTCAATTGAGCATTAAAGCATGGTTATGAGGATCTAAGTTTGCATGAAGTCATGAGAGAATTTTGATTATAAAGATAATAAAGTAGTGGTGTGAGAGTGTTATCTAAATATTTTTCTTATTTGATAACATTGAGGTAAGCATGTTTGAATACTACTTCTTGAGTACAAGGTGTCTTGATAAAACTAGTATAGACCCAGTGAGAAGGTATGCATAGTGAATTTTTGTGAAGTGAGTAATCAAAATATTTTAAAATGTTGTTTGGTATTGTGTGATAATTTAATTAAAGTATAGATACCTTTAGAAGTGTTTCAAGGTCATTTTTCAAGTTTCAAGTGATTGAGAAGCCTAGACATGGCACTAGTCATGACATGTAAAGACCTTGTGAGAAGGTATGAGCATAGTGGCTTGGTGAATGAGTGCACACATGCATGATTGATTGTATAAGGTTTATTGATAATGTATATGAGGCATTAAATCACTCATTAGAGCCTTAGGGTTAGCCTAAATGGGTAGGACCTTCAGACGAGGTCTACATCTAGACCACTGCCCAACCTTACTTGGCCTAATGAGGCATCATGATCTGTTATCAAGGCATATGAAGGATGCATGGCATTGTTTAAGAATTAATTAAGTTTTTTGAGTATTTTATTGATATGTATAACACATTAAAGAGTCATGAAGGTCAATTTTAGGGCCTAATGTGATTTTCAAGTTAAGGTCTAGAGAGCAAAGAGAGAGAGTGTGGCCTAATGAGGGGTCAATATCAAGTTTCAAGACAATTTTGAATATGTGAGAATGGACTGAGGTATGATATGTTTTCTCAATCATGTTCACAAATCTTTAGGTCATGATTTGCAAGAAAAGACATGAAAAGTGGTTTTGAGGTCTCTTGAGTACACAAAATGAAGGCTTACAAACCCAAGGACTTTTAGGTGTTTGTTGGAATGTGTAACCTCTGCATGGGAAATTTATATGTTAAGGATATATTGGGAGGGGTCTTATTTAATAAATATATTCATTGGTTTTAGATTTAATGGTAAATCCTGTATAAACAATTATTAACACCAAAAATTGTGTTAAACCTCTCTAAAACCCTAACAAGAACCCAATGTAAAATATGTTATTCAAAATAGCTTATAATGGTATCAAATGAATATAAAAAATATTGTATAATGTGTTAAAATATTTCAGGTACCTCTAGTGGTGGTGGTTAGTCAGATGAGAGAGAAAATGCACAGATATAGGCTTATTTATGAAGAATTTGTTATAGGAGTCAAAATTTGCATTGGTTAAGAAAACAAAATGGAAGGCAGATGAATATTTACATTCATGTTTCATATCCATGAAGGTTTATGGATAGGTTCTATCCCTCAAGTGTGATAAATTGATCATCCAATGTAGCCAGTCACTAACATGCCTAATGATGGAAATAATGAAAAACCTAGGCAATAATGAGTAGATGATTAGGAATGTGTTATCATGATAGAGTGATGAAACCAAGAACATGGAGATGTTTTTTTATTACTATTATGTCCTATTAATGTTTGGTATAAATCATGGAATTTAGGTATAGTGATGAAAATGAAGAAGCCAAAATGGCATGTCTAACTTAGTGAAGTCTGTATATAGTGAGGTCATAAGATTGGTTTGCAAGACCAATATTTTCCATTTGAACATATGATATTTCTATCTAATAATGGTATAATAATATCATAATATCATCTACTTACATAATAAGTCTTTTAAAATATCCATGAAGGTGTTGAACGTCAATGTCATCATTGTGAACTAGGAATTTGACTAAGAAGAGGAGATTAGTATTGTGTTAGTGAATGAAATCAAATAAAAAACACACTAAACTAATATATTCATGCTTAGTTACTAGGGTGAGCTTAGTGAAGAAATACAAATGAAAAAAACACAACTAAAATGCAATAAAACACACATTCCATACCTTCCTTGATGCTCCAAGAGCATTCTTTGATTGGCTTGCTAGGTTTGTGCTCATGAAGTCTTTGTTAATGCAAACTTGGCTATCCTCCACCTATCTTTGGCACCTTTGGCTTTGGATTGGCTTGGCTTGGAATTAATTTGTCATGGTAACACTATTTTTCATGATGCTTTTAGAACCAATCTTGCATTATAAATTTTCATGAATTAAGCTTTTTTTTTCATGTGGTAAGGCCTCCTATTTATAGATTTTTGAGATTGATCAGAATCAACCTGAACTATCTATCTTAGGATTGAGATGTGTGGATAAGGATTAATACAATTTTGTAATTAAAATTGATAAATAGTATCATCAATATTTTGGATAGAGGAGTAATTAAGAGGCATGGAGGGTATTGATGAGGCATGGAGGGCATGAATCCTGATATTTGTGGCATTTATGGCCTAGGGATGTCTTCCCAAGAAATTAGGTCACTTGATGACGCATTTATTTAATATTCATTACTAAAAAAAGTTTTCAACAAATTTCCATGGAATTATTAATTAGGCCTTGATTTTAATTAATTATGCCTTAAGCATGTTTAAGCACTTTGTGCATAAATTACTCAAATTGATCAGAATGCCTTGTTATTGGTCCAAAATTTGACTAGATTAGAATTGAAAGGTGATGTCAAATGTGTTGGATCCATTATCTCATTTAGGATTTTATCAATAGAAAATAACAAAGGAACGTGTCTTGTGCAATATATTTAATAGGAAAGAGAAATCTAGAGCACCCAAGTGCAAAATTGGCATTTTGACTCGAAATAAACTGATCAAAGTTAGCTAGCCCATAAATTGCACTATCCCATTTAATGATACTCTAGCCAAAATTGGCACTTGAATATGTTAGTTTCACATATTTTAACTTGATTTAGTGTTTTTAGGCTAGATTTTTTGCTTTATGTGTAAATTGGTCAAAACCCTAATTGGAGGTTATTGGTGGCCAGATTTAGGCTACAATTATGACTATGCTTCAAAGTAAACTAATAGTTTTGGGTGAGCAAGTTGTAGTGATGAGTTTGAGGATCTATGCCCTAAGTTGATGTATATAATGTACATGGTGTTGTTTTTTATTACTTTTATGTCCTATAAATTCTTTTTAGAAATTTTTATAGTCAGTAAAAGTGGTTGAAATGTTGAAGCCAAAATTGGCTTGACTGGTTCTAGTTTGACTCTATGTACTGAGGTTAAAAGATTGGTATGCAAGACTAATGTTTGACATTGGACTATGTGATTTTTGTATTTGAGATTGGTATATAAATTTAAAAGTATATTTTTAAAGTATCACTGGTCATGGTAAGTGTTCTTTTAGGTGTTGAAGATCAAGTTATTCATGATTGGGTTTTGGAGTGTTCTTGTAGTTTTAAGTGGGCTATTTGTAGAGAAGTGTTCAAGTCCTTTTGACCTAAGTTTTTAAGTATAAAAAACATAGTGATGTTTTTAATTTCATGAATTTTTTTAATGTGATTTATTTTCATAGTTATGTGACTAAATTGGGTACATGCTTCAGTTTTGATAGGTAGACTTTTTGTAGGTTCACAGGCCTAATTGCGAATAGTGCTACAAGGAGTGTTCATGAAGGGGTTGGTATTAAAAAGTGTTATTGAACTTAAAAATGTTTATTGGGATATATTTGATCAATTTATTAAATTATCTTATTCTTCAATGAATTTAAATTATTCCAAGGAAGGCAAAGTGTAACATGTCCTAAAGTAGACCTAATAGAATTAAGTCTCCATGAGACCTAAAAGTGAGATAGGGTCTAATAAAGTTATGAAAGATAAAAAGGAATTCGATATTAATTTTAATAATGTCTATGATATTTCATAAAACCTATTATATGTCTGACTTAAGAATTTAAAGATGAGTTTTCAACTAAGTAGCATGTGAATAAGGAATGGTATATATACAAGGCAGTTTTAAGCCTATTTGAGTATGTGAATGAGATAGCATATTATGAATAGAATGAGGTATTGTAGATAATTATAAGATTGTATATGATCTATAATGAATATATGAAAGTATGTTTTCATATGTATATCAAGGTCATGTGACCTAATTAGTCTTGAAGAAACCTAATTGAGCGAAGAACCTTAAAAGGCAATTTGAGAGGGATAAGAGTGTGAAGAGATAAAGAGGTGGTCATCATCAGTTGATTGATAAATAATGAATTTTAAAGGTGATAAAATCAATTATGTGGTTGATTTGGTGTTAATTCATCTAGGCATTAGCTCCTCCTTGCAAGTGCGTACTTGCTAAAGCCTAGTCAAGTAGGTACTTGGTTAGTTGAGGTTGGTGTTCTATATGAAGTTGGTGCTT
This sequence comes from Torreya grandis, assembly GCA_037957365.1. NCBI lineage: Eukaryota > Viridiplantae > Streptophyta > Pinopsida > Cupressales > Taxaceae > Torreya > Torreya grandis. Next base: position 26,797 of record JARHVA010008205.1, on the reverse strand, counting down.
CAATAAAATTGGTTTTTATCTTATAGTACTATAGTAATTTTTTAAATATATGTGGTTTTTCTTCCCCTCAATGGTTTCCCTCATATATGATGTGTTATTATGTTTCATACTCATGTGGATAAGTGTTTATGCTTTCTAGTTCTATATGTCTGCTTGAATGATTCATGATTACTTAAAGTAAACTAAAAGGAAATATTTTGAAGAATGATTCACACCCACACCTCTTATTCATTTTATTTAAACATTTGGTATTAGATCATGTCCTTTAAATTAGGCCTAATAGCCTAAAGGAGATCCTAGAACAAGGATGGTTAGTCAGTAAGATCAAGGTGGTTTCTCTACTAGTAGGGCCTAGTTATTTAATAGGACTAATTATTCCTTTTGAATCATTAGAATGAGGAAATATCTAATTTAAATGGGTCATGAAATATGGTAGTCAGTTATAGATGGATACACTCTACTCTTACACCACCAATTGATGTAGCAGGCAAGAAGGAAAGTGAAATAAAATTTAAGGTAATGATTGCCATTCTATGTGTCCTATCAAAGGCATAGTTTGTGAAATTGATGAAATATAAGTCAGCCAAGATGATATGAGACAAATTGAAGACTATCTATGAAGGATAAACCAAGGTGAAGATGGCCAAGTTGCAAACCCACTAGAGATAGTTTGAAAGTCTAAAGATGAATGAAGATGAAACCATTACATCTTACCTATTGAAGGTTGATGAAGTTGTCAATATTATTAGAGGATTAGGAGAAGTGAAAGAGTCTATAGTTATTCAAAAGGTATTGAGATCACTAAATCTTAGGTTTGATTCTAAGGTTTCTGTAGAAGAATAGATGCAAGATTTGGACAAGTTGGAGATGGATGGGCTTCATGGCATATTTACTTCCTATAATATGAGAATTAATTAAAGAATACCTCCCAAGAAGGAACTATCTTTCAAAGCTGAGAAGAAGTAAAAATACAATAAGGTCACGGATCAAGTATGTTCAAATTTTGATGATGATGAACTGATAGCCATATTTGCTAGGAAACTAAGGTTTGGATCTAGTAAGTACATGGGTAAGTTATCTTTCAAATGTTTCAACTATGGTAAGATTGGTCACTTTGAATATAAGTTTCTTAACAAGGATAAAACTGAGCATGATGAAGAACATGATTAACATCATGGTGATGAAAATGAGGTCTATAATCATGGCAAAAATAATAAATATTTCAAGAAGTATGAAGGAAGGAAAGGGTCATTCAAGAACAAGAGAAGTTTCTATGCCAAAGAAGATAATAACTCATCTAATGTAAGTGACACAAACACATCTTATAGTGATGATGACAATAATGAACATGAAAATGAAAAAAATGAAACCTTATTCATAGCTATATAAATAGACAATGAGGGTTGATAAAAAGGGAAAGGCCTTATGAATGATGAATAATAAGATGAAAAAGAGGCTGAAGTGAACCTTGAGGTAGAATTGGTGAGTGCTCTAGAGGAGTTGAAGTTCTAAAGAAGGAAGAACCATAAATTGAAGTCATTAGTTAAGGACTATGAATATTAGATTGGTTTTTTTAAGGAGATACTGAGTAACACATCAAAGGAGTATTTTGAGATCATTAATTAGATTGAAGAACAAATGGAGATATTCACTACTAGCTTAAAATCTAAAGAAGAAGAGTGCACTAGTTATGGAACTGAATAAAAATATTTAAAATTTGAGTTGGATCAATAATCTAACAATTTAAATACCTTTATGAAGTTTAAAAAGATTAATGATGCTCTAGATAACATCTTGAGTAGTCAAAAGTCTGTTAGTGATAAGATAGATCCTAGTTTCAAAGAAGACCAAAAGGAGGTAGACCAAGTCAAAGATAAGGCTAATGAATATAATAAGGTTAAAATGAAAAGACCAATCAGACATCCTAATGCTATGAAGTATGCTAATTCATTTAATGGTTACTATTTTTCATGCAATAAGTTTGGTCATAGAGAAAGAGAGTGTAGAAGACCCTCTAAAAATGAATATGCATGGGATTATGAAAGGAATCCTCAATCAAGAGGTATGAATGAGGTTGTTTGATATATTTTTCATAATGTGGGGCACATTTACATATTATATACTAATAGATTTAGAATTCCATCAAGTCAAAAAAAGAGGTTTGAGTCCTCTAGAGTGCAAGAGAGAAGACAATTGAATTTGTGGAAAGCAAAGACAATAAAGGTGATCCATGATTAGTCTCCAAGCCCAAGTGGATTGTTTGATATGGTAGAGCATACTTTAGATGAAAAATCAAGTCAATAATGTTCATTATCAACTTATATTGTTGAACACATGGATGATGAAGAGATCAAGCCAATGAGACTAATCAATCCTAAAAGGATATTGAAATATATTCAGTCTTGTGAGAGAATGGAGATCTGGGAATTTCCTGAGCTTATGTTATTCTAGTATACTATGAAAAGGGTTAGTCCATTATGCTTCATGGAGAATCTCTTAAGTTACTAGAAACATGGTGGATGATTGGTTTTAGGGGGGGGGGGGATATTTAGGTTTTTCATAAGCTTCAAGTGTAGTTGTTGATAACTATAGAAGAGTTTCAAAGAGTAGTTGCCAAAGAAGGAGAATGTGTGGTTCTAGAAGTTATAATATGTATAAAACTTTGTCATTAATTTAAAATGAGGTGAAAGTTTAAGAAGGGAGTTTGACCAGATTAGAGGATATAAGAGTGATCATATTGAAGAATGTTTTGCAATCAATGACAAAGGGGGAGTTTGTTGAGAAGTTTTGTCATTGATGTCAAGGTTGATGTCACTGATGTCAAGGTGCATCTATTAAAGATGTATGGTGAGTGGTCTTTGAGGTATGATATTGTGTGCTTAATGTGACAAGGAAGCCGTTTGACAAGAGATAATTTGAATGCAACCTAATGATTCTTTGTTGGTTGATGTTAAGGTTGATGTCAAGGTTCAAGTCAAGAGAGCATTGAAGCATGGTTATGAGGCTCTAGGTCTGAATGAGGTTATGAGAGAATGTTGATCAAAAATAAATTTTTGAATTGGTGTGAGAGTGATGTATAAAGAGTTTTATTGTTTAATAACATTTAGGTAAGCATGTTTGATTACTATTTCTTAAGTATAAGGTGTCTTGAAAAGCCTAGTATAGACCCTGTAAGAAGGTGTGCATAATGAAGTTTTGTGAATTAAATAAGAAAAATATTGTAAAATTTTGTTTTTAATTTTATTATAATTTAAGTAAAGTATATGTACCTTGATAAGTGTTTCAAGTTCAGTTTTCAAGTTTCAAGTACTTTAGAAGCCTAGACATGGCACTAGTCATGGCATGTAGAGACCTTGTGAGAAGATATGAGCATAATGGCTTGGTGAAATGAGTGCACATAGGCATGAGTTATTGTATGAGATTTATTGATCATGTATATGAGGTAGTGTATCACTCATAAGAGTCATAATGTGATCCTACAGGGGTAGGGACTTAAGACCAAGTTTGCATGTAGACCACTACAAGACCCTACTTGGCTTAATGAGGCATCATGATTTGTTGTCAAGGCATATTAAGGATGTATTTAATTGTTTAAGTATTATATATGTTTATATATTATTTTATTTATATGTATAAAACATGAAATATTTATTAAATTTAGTTTTAAGGCCTAATGTGATTTACAGGTCATGGTATATAGAGCAAAGAGAGAGAGTGTGTGGCTTAATGAGGGGTCACAATCAGTTTTCAAGACAATATTTCATATATGATCATGTAAAGAGTTATTATATGTTGTTTTTTGAATGTTTACAAAGTTTGAGGTCATGGTTTTCAATAAAAGGCATGAAAAGTGGTTTTGAGGTCTCTCGAGTACACAAAATGAAGGCATGCCAACCCAAGAAGGACTTTCAGGTGTTCATTGGCATGTGTAACCTCTGTATGGGAACTTGATATGTTAATTAGATATGGGTAATGGTATTATATAATAATTATAGGAATTGGTTTTTGATTTAAGTGGAAATCCTTTATGAATAATCATTAACATGAAAACCTATGTTAAACCTCTCTATAACTCTAAAAAGAACCCGATGTAAAATATATTGTTTAAAAAATCCAAAAATGGTCTAAAATGACTATAATAAATATTGGATAATTTATTTAATTCTCATATGTACCTCAATGTGGTGGTAGTTATTCAGATGTGAGAGAAAATGCAGAGATACAAGCTTATTTTTGAAGAATTTGTTGTAACAGTCAAAAGTTATATTGGTCAAGAAAATAAAATGGATGGAGGATGAATCTTGAGACTCATGTTTCATATACATTAAGTTTTATGGATATGTTATATCCCTCAGGTTTTCTTAATATATCATCCAAGTTAGCAATCACTAATAGGCCTAATGATGGAAACAATGAAAACCCAAGCAGTAGTGAGAAGATTATTAGGAATGTGTTATCATGATAGAGTGATGAAAAAAAGTACATGGAGATATATTTTAGGAATTTTATTTAATATTAATTATTTTTATAAATCTTTTAAATTAGTTATAATGGTGAAAATGAAAATTCCAAAATGGCTTGTCTAGCTTAGTGAAGTCTGTATATAATGAGGTCATTAGATTGGTATACAAGACTAATATTTTCCATTTGACCATATGATATTTATATGTGATAATGGTATAATGATATAATAATATAATATAATTTAATAATAAGTATTTTAAAATGTTCATCCAAGTGTTGAAGGTCAATGTCATCATGACTATGTTTTAAGGTAAATTGTCAGTTCTGGGTAAGCAAGTTGCAGTGATGAGTTTGAGGCTCTATGCAATGATTTGAATTATATGATGCAATTTTTATGGTTTTAGTAATTTTATTTATTATAAATTATTTTTATAATATTTTTTAGTTAGTAAAAAAGGTTGAAATGTTGAAGTCAAAATGGCTTGACTAGTTCTGGTTTGACTATGTGTATTGAGGTCAAAAAAATGGTCTGCAAGATAGAAATTTGACATTATACCTTGAAATTTTTATATTTTATATTGGTATATAAATTTTTATTTATATTTTTAAAGTATTATTGGTTATGGGAAGTGTTCTTTTAGGTATTGAAGATCAAGTTGTTCATGACTAGGTTTTGGAGTGTTCTGGTAGTTCTGAGTGGGCCATTTGTAGAGAAATGTTTGAGTCATTTTGCTCTGAGCTGTAAAGTATAAAACATATAGTGATGTTTTTAAGGTCATTAAAAAAAAATTCATTGGATTTATTTTCATGGTTATGTGACTAAATTGTGTACATGCTTTAGTTTTGTTTGGCAGACTTTCTGTAGGTTCACAGGCCTAATTATGAATAATGCTACAAGGAGTTTTCATGAAGGGTTTGGTATTAAATAGTGTTATGGAATTTATAATATGTTTATTTTGATATATTTGATCAATTTATAAAAATATATTATTCATTAATGAAGGTAAATTATTTTAAGGATGTCAAAGTCTAACATGTCGTAAAGTAGACCTAATGGAATTAGGTTTCCATGAGACCTAAAAGTGAGATGGGGTCTAATAGAGTTATGAAAGATCAAAAGGGACTCAATAATCATTTTAATAATGTATATTATATGTCCTAATACCTATTCCATGTCTGAACTAAGAACTTAAGGATGATTTTCCAGCTAAGTAGCATGTGAATAAGGAATGGTATATATACAAGGTAGTTTTAGGCCTATTTATGTATGAGAGTATGCAAATGAAATAGCATATTGTGGGAATAAGGAGGTATTTTATACCATAATATGAGTTTATAAGATCTGTAATGAAGATATAAAAGTGTGTCTACATATGAATATCAAGGTCATATGACCTAATCAATCTTAAAGAGACCTAATTGAGTGAAAAGGCCTAGAAAGTAGTTTAAGAGGGATAAGAGTGTGAAGAGTTGAAGAAGTGGTCATCATTAGTTGGTTGAGTAATAAGGTGTTCTAAAGGTGATCAGAGCAATCAAGTGGCTGATTTGGTGATGAATCATCTAGGGGGTTGGTGCCTCCTTGCAAGTGGGTGCTTGTTAAAGCGTAGTCAACCAGGTGCTTAGATAGTTGAGGTTGGTGCTCCATGTGAAGTTGGTGCTTCAATAAACTTGATTTTTGTCTTATAGGAATATAGTCCATTTTTGGATATCTATGGGTTTTATTCCCCTTGATGGTTTTACAAATATGTGATGTGTTCTTATGTTTCATGATTATGTGGATAAGTGTTCATGCTTGCTAGATCTATATGCTTGCTTGAATGATTCATAACTGCCTAAAGTTAAATTAAAGGAAATATGTTGAAGAATGATTCATCCTCCCCTCTCATTCATTATTCTTACAATAATGGAGAAGTGGACCTTGTTAACCTATTGTCAGTTGTATCAAAAGTAATAATCCTTTTATCCAAAATTTACTTAATCTTATATCGTAATGCATAAAATTATTATGTATGTGTCCATTAATATAATGATAATTACAAAAATGTATTTCCTATATTATTTAAAGGTGATGAAAAGGATGAAATTAATTAGGAGGTAAATTTATTAGTTTATTATCAAATAAATTTTGTAAAATATCTCTTAGTCTATCCTCAAAACTATCAAACTTGATGAGATGATTCATGTTCGAAGGGCGTGAACTCATGTAATTTTACCCCTTATAAGTTATCCATGGTGGGACCTATTTATTATCCAAGTCTTTAAATAAAAATTTGTCTTTATAAATGTTATTATTTGTATTATATGCCTCATGTGTAACTTTCATTTCCTTAAATTCTTTACTTGTATATTTGTGTTACTTCTCAAGCCATACTTGAGATGAATTTTTTTATGGTATGTAGTATTTAGATGGAAAAGTAGATATGCAATTTAATTTAACATGCTCAAGAATGTTGATATGTGAAATTTTATCTTCAAGTGATGTAACCTTTAAGTACATAGTTTGACTTTTATTTTGGAGATAACCTATTATATGCATCATGGAGATGGTATGGATAGTAAGAAATAGTTGTGGTTTTAAAATATTTATTCATTTACTATAACTCACCATCAATCTTGAACATAGGTTTAATAGCATCAACAAAAATATTTGTATCATCACATTTCTTGGAATCACTCTCTATGAAAACAACATTTCAGTCATTGTTTAACTTAGAATCACTTCCTATGGAACAACTATTATATATTTTAGAATAAATTTATATGGAAACATTAATTCATAACTTAGGGTTATCTCCACAATTATTTATAATAGTAACATCATATTGCATGTATGTTATATATATTTTTTCTATCCCAAAATTTGAATTTTTTACTCATGGAAACTTAAGTCTCTATGACAAGCCCAATAATATTAATTATAATAATAATATTCTTCATCAACATAATAATGATTATTATTACACCAACTTGGTAATTATTACATTCATTAGCATAAGTTTAAGGAAGGAAATGTGTATAAAATAAAAGATCTAAATGGTGATGACTATTAAGGGTTTCAGGTTGGTCACTCATTCTAAATTTACCAAACCTTCAGAAAACAAGAAATAAAAACACATATAGTACTTCTAAGATAAGATTAAACATAGATAGTAGTGCCTTGATAAGGGTGAAATAAATAACTAGCCATTCCAAGAGAGCTATAAGGATTTTTTAAAAATAAAAAGAGGTTTAAAAAATAATAGATAAATGGAACTAATAAATTATTTTGAAAATAGATAAACCTTTCCTCTCTAGATTGAATTGAATAAAAATAATAAAACACTAATTATGAATAATATGTAAATAATTTTTATAAAGGAAAATAAAATTTCGATCTGATTAATACTACTAACAAAAGCCTTTGAGAATTTTTAAAATATAATTATTTTGGATAAGATATGGGCCAAACAAGTAAGAGGCCACGTCACAATCCTAGGAGAATAAGAGATAATAAGAAATAAATGTGAAACAATAGAGAAAAATATAAAAACTCATAATTTGCACCGATGATAAGAGGAAATCAAAAATCAACATTGAAAATAAAACCCTAGGAGAAATGATGGAACCCTAAGAGAAACTTACAGTTTGGTGATTTCAAACATTATATGAGCTCAAAAGTATGATTTACCCTATTTTGGATTAATTATAACCTTTAAAAGATAGAAACTACATGTATGTTAATTTAGATTATTATGTATTGCAATGGAAAATAAATTTGAATGTAAAAAATACAAGTTGATTTGTTAATTGCACTTGTTAAATATGGAAAGTAAATGAAGATAAGATACTTAGTATTATTATATTATGTGCAAGAGTAATAACGTATATAGGTAGCCTAATAGGTAGAAAATTGACTACGAGTCACTCAGATTAGGAGTTGGAATTATGGGATCCCCTATATGTTATCGTCAGTCTCTGGTCACTATTGTCATTCACTATGTTCGAGTCTGATGGTTCTATCTTTGAAAATATAAATTTTATGTTCTAGTATAGGTCATCATGACTATTTTTGTTATGTTTGTATGTGTCATCCCAAGGCTTGACTATACATGCAATGCCTAGAAATATATTTCATTCTCTTGAAACCCTAGGTCCATTGTTGACACTAGTATTAGGCCTAGAAAATGGTAATAAAGGTGGATTGAGATCACCCAAACCATTCCTCATTGAATGACTAAGCATTACCTACATATCTAAAATTCCAAAGACATAATTCAAGCCACATGTAGTTCTCTTGGTTAGGTGAATTGTGAAATAGTACTTCTTAAATGTGTGCAATCTGTAATTTAGCTTTGATACTTGGAAAATGACCACTTTCTTTATGGGATTGATGTGATTTAGACTTGACTAAGACATGATCCTTGTGACCGAGTGGTAAATTGGTAAGAATAGAGTAGTGCCTTTGAATATGCAAATATTAAAGTATGTTTAATATATGCTTTCTAGAAATATAATAGGCTTATACCTTATATTTATATGAGACTCTTTAGGTATTTTTTCATTCCACCAACACACTAGATAGATAGGGTGACTCATAAATTATTTGAATTTGAAATGTAAGCGTTGCTTGATGTAAGATAGAACTATCAGATTTAGATTATATTGCCTATTTTTGATGTTTTCATCTATGAGACATGATTACTAATATTATGATATTAAAATATTTGACTATGATAATTGATTGGTTTGTCATAGATTGGGGGATTTACTATAGATGACTAATAGAAATTATAGAGGGTTAGATCCATAGAGAACATGTGATTATAAAAGAATAGTGAATAATAATTATATATAAATGTATACACATCTTGTAAATTGAAAGTAGATCAAAACTAACATTATCAAATATCTAAAATTAAATTTTAATATCTACACAAAATCTCAAATTTACAAAATATAAAACTTTAAATATACAATTAAAAATGTTAAAAAAAATCCTTCAAAAAAAAATCTTTAACACTAGAACCTAATTTATTGAAAATTGAAATGAAATATAAAAATATGCACGTGAAGAGTAAATACTCAAAGATAAAAGTAAAGCTTAGTTTGGGGCAACAATAAAGTGCTATGATGACCTCTCTTGCTTTGGGGGCAACATTAAAGTGCTTAATGACCTTTCTTACATATTATTTGAAGATCTACAATTAATTTTTAGATTTTAATTTTATATATTTTTTAAAAAATGAATTATATTTAACATTAAATTTTAGATTAAGATTATATACATTTAAATTTAATATATAAAAATATGAAATCTATATTTTATATATAAATAATATTTTAAGAAATTATATTTATGATATTTTTAAAAAAATTGAAAACATGATTTTCATGTACATATTATAAAAAATATATTTAAATACTTACAAAAAGATAAATTTAAATTAAAAATTAAAAAATATATATTTTAAATTACATTAAGAAAATATTAAATTTTAATATATATATATAATTAATTAAATAAACCAACCAAACATTGTTAAAATGCCTCCCCCTGGAAGCCTTAAACTTTGTTCACTTAATTTAAATTGTTTTTAAAAAGTGAGAGAGCTATTAAGCTTAGTTGAATTTATGAAAAATAATAATAAGACTTAAATTACCTTACATTTATTTTTATTAAAAATACATATTAAAATAATATTGTATACATAACCGTTGACTACCAATCACATTAAACTCATCGCTAAACTTTAATATCATGTTACAATGTTTGCTGAAAGCTATTAATGTTTAATTATTTTTTCCAGTTACCATTAAACAAGTTATAGTTGAACCGACATGCGACGAATGAGAGGTTTTATTTTCTCAAATTTTCTACAAAATCTCTTAGCAACAACATCAACATGGTCCATATTTCCTTCAGTTGTTTAGATGTTTTTTCCAGGCATTCACCCCTGTTTTGCCATGGGTTGGAAGCATGGGAGAATCGTTGGATTTGCATGTGTTGAGTGCTGTGGCTGGGGAGTGATGTCCCAGCCACAACTATGTAGAACATAAAAGAATTGAGAGGGGGTCTTTGGCTGTAAAGTTCGTCCCTCTTAGCAATGGAGGGGCATGGAAGAAAGTGATCTGTTGTTTAAGGGTGGCAATGGAGGGGCATGGAAGAGAGCGATGCTACAACTTACTAATCTTGCGATGAAATTTTATAATACAGATTGTTACCTTATTTCTTTGTATTGTCTGTTTAACAATTATACGCGCGTGTGAACTGTTTGATAAAATGTGTCATTGTAAAAAATGTTATTTGGGTTTTGATTAGCACTCTAAGCCTTGTTTTAACAAATAATTTTGTTTCATTCATATACTTTGATTTTGATTCCTCTAAAATGGAAATATTGGTTTCACTTGAGCATATACTAACATTTGTCGAAGAATCTATCACACTAAAACTAAGCTGTTATTTCTCAAAATATTATTATACAGACAACAATGTTTGAAGCAGATGCTAGATATTGCGAGTACTAGCTACCAACAAAATATTTTGGGATTCTCCCGTGGATAAAAGACACATCTTTATGTTAAAATTATTGCTAAAATCTAGACGTGGGCAACTATACTTTCCATTTCACATTCAACTTACACAATCTTTACTTCAAGGTGTACTACGAGGCTAGGGTAAGTGAGTCTATTATACTATTGCTTTGCATTATTGCAGTGGTTGTTCATTTTGAATGCCCATTACATTGGTTTATCTGCTTGATTTGTGTCTAATTATTTTTCCTCTTTTGTTTTTTACAGTCTTCAATAAAATGCCATTATTGGATGCAGACCAGACGACGCCATTCAAGATTTTCTAATACATTTCGGTAATTACTGAATATATATTTTTTCTACCTGTCATTTCATCATCATATATATTACTTACTGACAGTCAGAATCATTTCAAGGATTTCTATAGCCATTGACATCTAGTATTTGTGCCCTGAATATTTGTGAAATTAAGTTTTTTTTTAAACTAATTATAATCTACTTATTTATCTGGATATCTTTTTATAAGTCGTTTTCTACAAGATATTTGAAATCAGTAACAATCATTTGATCTTCAAATAATGTTGTTTAAAGTTAACTGTATCTATAATTTGCATGGGCAGGTACTAAAGCTGTCACAGCTCTTGTTTTTAATGGAAACAATGAAATATTCAAAATTTCTCAGATAATAGAGAATGTTCAGCTTAACATTGACGTAATTTTATTGGTAGATTTAATTTTAAATTATAGCCTTGTAATGGAATGATACTCAAGACTTGTTTTACAAAATGGGTTATGCTTCCATGGTCATCACATGACCATTTTCTTACCAACCTTTCCAATATATTTGGGTAAATCTTTTTAAATTTAATGGTGAAAGCATTTTAATGTATCTTATATTTTAAATAATAAATTTAATGGTTTTAAATGTGAAAAATTAAAATATTATTTCAGTATAATAAATATTCTTTGTCATATTATATATTATCTATTGTTTGAAGAGGTAATGTAAAGAAGTGTATGAGAAATAGTTCGAAAAAAGGAGGCACAATATGAATTTTTATTAAGACATTGCTTGTCATAGACAATTCTAAAATTGATTCATTTTAATATGTGATTAAGAGATACTAAGGGATAAAGTAAACAAAGACAATGGATATCAAATACTTACAATTAACTAAGAGGGAGTTTTGATAAAGAATACAATTTTTGCTCTTCTTTTTCTTTGACATGGATGTATGTATCATTTTGCATTTTTGTCATATCAATGACAAGAAAAAAGAGGTGAAATCCAAAGGTCTTGAAAAGATCACACCCCTGATAATAGAGTAAACATTAGGCTTTAGCGTTCAGTATTATCAATGTAAATTATTATCTTCTCCAATGTTAGTTCCTATGATTTATATAGTTTTAGAGCACAATTCATTTTAAATGTAATATGTTTAAGGTTGCCTCAAGTTATGGGAAGGATCGACACATTATGAGCATTTTTTGGATCCTATGCTGGGTCTATATATTTCTTTCGTGGGCATAACCATAAACATTAGTAGTTTAAGTGATTTGGTATTACGTCTATAAATTATAGCATGAATTCTTCTAAGCATTTTTTGTAAGTAATTTTTTGTCATCTCGATCTCTAAAATTCTTTTTCCTAGTACATTTTATGTTATTTTGTGCAACTAAAATATTTAATGATTTCAACATTTTATTGTTATGTCTTGAAGAAAAAAGGTTCAATCATATGGTGTTCCACCATACATTGGTATATCACATACTAGAGAAATATTACCCAAATCACCAATAAGAATAATAGATTTTGCACCAAAAGAATTTTTTGGTGATATAGAAGACCTTTAGCAAATATTGATCAATATGTGTCAATAAATTTTGCCTTATAAAACTCATTTCAATGATAGAAATGTATTGGATATATTGCAAAAACTATTATAAAGTTGCAAGTGCTTCCCATTCTAATGGTTCCATTTCTATTAAATATATGTGAAGGCTTGAATGAAATATCAAATTATTAGAGTTAAATGTTCCAATGCCTATTGATGTAAACCATAAAAATGATAAATTATTGTGAGTTGCTTGTGAATCCAATACAACTCTTATTTTGTTGATAAGGTATTTTTTTAATTAGTAGTACCTTGAATAATCATCTTCAAAGGAAGAATTGTGAAATTTCTATTGTAGTGATGCATAATAATATCAAGTTTAATTTATTGTTTTGAAGATAATGCATTTGAAGTGGCTTCACCAACAGAATGAGATTCATAAATTGTGCATCTTGATTGATTCATTTCTATAAAGGAAGTTGATATTTTTTAAGGAATCTAAAATATTAGTATCATCTTAGTTATGATGTCTATCAAAGTCATAGTGACCAAGAATATCACATTCCTTAAGTTGAATATAAAATATGTCTTACTATAGGAAACATGGCATATGCAATTCTTGCCAACATTTAATGAGACAAACGATCTACTACACAAAATGAGTGTGAGTTTTGTTAAAAGATGGAAAACTTATTGTGCAATATGTCATGATCAATAATACTATCAGTTAAAATCTTCCTAAAATAAGTTAAATATGGTTCATGTGAGCTTGCATTTTATGATTTTCAATGCAACATATGGTGATAGTGTGCAAATCAGTTTCTTTACTTTTGAAGCATATTTTGTAATATATTTCAATATAGTTTCACATGAAAGAATACATTGATAATCAAAATTTTATTTCTAAATGGAAAGTATGGTTGGATTATGATTATCCAATCAGCCATCAATACAAAGGGGATTGCATTTTTGACTCTATTATTTTAATGACTATATAAGATTCTGAATGCAATTCACAAGGAGATTTGTACCAACATTGAAAAATTGTTCCTTATTTTTTAGTATATTTCATTTATGCACTTAGTATTCCTCTATGTTATCATTCATACTTGACAACTATATTTATTCATATGAGGTTGAATAGAATAATTTTTATTTTAGAAAATTAAAAGACAATATAAAGTTAATTACATAACACTACAAAATTTCAGACATTTGGTGTTTTAGACACTAGATTATGGTATTAGACACTTGGTAATGTCAATATTTACATAAAATTATCCTATGTGATTTGTGCATCTCCATAAAAATATTATTTATGTTCTTTCACATCCACATGTTTCATTTAGAGTCTGACCCTCCTATTTTATTTTCAGTCACTTACATGAACCTATTAATTTGTATTAAAGTATCACAATATATTATTCATATGTATTTAGATCATAAGATTTGCATTCCTGTCTCCAAGATATAAATGTCAAACTCAAACAATTTCATCAATGAAACTATCTTGATGGTGAAGTTATTGTCCCCCACCTAGAAATGACAATTTCAAAAATATAATCAATCCCTATGGGTCAACTCATTTGCTTAATATTGTGATGTGTAATAAATTACCCAATTGAATTAATGTAAATAAAAATCAAGACCAATATTATTGGACCATCTAATAGTCATCTAGAAGACATCTATACACTATTACACATTGGATAAAACTTCCTTATTATTCCAAATTGGAAAATAATTCACTAGTAGCAATTATCAGCCAAGTGTGAAGCACACCAAGACAAGTCAAGAGAAAAAAAATTTAAGTGTTAAAATATAGATCACTTGGTGCATTCATATAGAAAAGGATCATAATTTAACATTCTCACTAAGGGGATTAACTACATGTGTTTTAAATTTAATATTCATAATATTAGATACATAAAAGTGCTTAATTGTGAACAAATGTGATTGGGGTTAAGACAATCCATTAAAATTTTGAATATTTTTATAGTTTTATAAACTTCATAAGTAGAGCTAGGTTTTTGAGGACAAGGAGATGAATTTATATAGTTGCATAGACACTTGGATGCCAAGATTACACATAAAAAAACTATTGAAGGGAGGTAAAATGGATTATATAGTCATATATCCCCAAACTTTCCATGACATTAATGTCAACCTACAACTAGTTTCATTGAAAATTTCATGTTAACCTTAAGTTAGTGACCTCGTGTGCACAAATATTGAGTTCCATATATGACTGAGTTATAAGCCTAATTTTGGGCCCTTTCCACTATTAAAGGCTAGTCATAGTCAATCAGTGAACTAGAAAATACAATTACCTTGATCTCTTTAGTATTTTCTATATTAATATATGCCATTATCAAATCAATTTCAAAGATTTATATTCATATTCATACTTAATTTTCATATTCTATATTTTGAATTACATTATAATTTATATCTTAATTAAAGTTTTACAATCTAAATTAGGATAAAACATAATGGTTGTAACATCCCTATTGAGATGTACTTAGAAATATGTGGTTTTTTAAAAATTTAATTAACTTATTCTTTCATTATATTTCACCACAAGAATCTAATTAGTGATCTAGTTAAAACATACTAAGTGTTTTATCTATAAAATAAAGATGTAAAAACTACCTATTACTAATCACTAGCATCATATGAGATAAAACATAAATGAATATATAAAGTAATTATAGATGCCCAACCATGGCTAGTACGATGATTCAACCACTGCTATCAATGTAAAAAAATGTAAATAATTATATTTTATCAAAAATAATGTCTCAATAATAATAATCTAAATATAATATACAAGATACAAGTTACAAGGCTCCATTGAAAAAGAGTTCCCAAACTCCAATATCTATAGCAATCTCAACTGTCATCTCCAAAGAAGTACTATTGTGGGGAGGGAGAGCATCATTTGAACCCTTGTCCTATTTTATTATTTAAAAATCATGAATCCATTTATGGCAAATAGAGGATACATTTGAAGGTGGATAACACCTTCTAATAGATAAAATATAATTAGATGGCATATTTCATGATAACAAGCACCTTTGAATAGATCAAGGATGCAAAGGAAACTCAAGACAATAAAACAACATCAACTCAACCCAAACTTCAAAATCCACCAACAAGCATTGATACATGGATTTAAAATGCAGAGTCGATGTTGATGGTCTCAAAAAGAACAAAGGCACTAAACGATTAAAGGATAATCCACTATTGAAATCGACACAACTAATTTGATTTAAGTTTGTGGTCTATAAAAATTATGAATATAACCTAAAATTCACCTCATGCCATGCCCACTCAAGATTAATTGAAATGTACTATAGTGATACCCTTAGGGCTATGTTATTTCAGTTAATCTCAAACTCAACAATTACTCTACTAGGATTAGTGAGTATATTTATTGCATCATCTAACAAAACTGATAGTAAAACTCATGTCACATAGATATACTAATGTAGTCATGGCATATAGCCTTCAATCCAAATCTTCACTATATAATCATGAGCATAGAATGTCAAGTTAACTAGAATCACTCAAGAGTATACAAGATGAATTCTCACAACTTTTCAAATCTATATAGATGCCAAATGTCAATTTTACAATTGGTGATTATGTAAACCCAATTTATAGACATTGAATCCAATAAGTCCACATGTGACATCCAAACTCAATTCAAAAGATTCACCACTATTATAATATTCACTAATATATTATATGTGTACTATTTAATGTTCACTGATATAAAATATTCCACATGTACTATTATAATATTAACTGATATTGTATATGTGTATGGTATAACAGTTCACAACTTATAGAATATATCACTAGTACTCATTCACAACCTATACTCACATTTTTTATTTAGAACCTAAAATGATGTTCCTTATGTTTTCCTATAAGACATCTATGCTAGAATGGGGCTATATTAAAAAGTTAAGAAGATGGATTA
>JARHVA010008205.1:0-5000 GCA_037957365.1 Torreya grandis | reverse complement strand
AACAAGTTTCCAATTACGAGAACACTTAATCAACATCATGAAAATATGAATCCACTTATTGGGCTTATAATGATGTTAAAGGAGGGTGAGAGAGTAATAACTCACCTATATGATAGTTATGTGAGATGACACCTCTTCATAATCTACATAAACATATGGGGTTCCAATCTATGAGCAATCTCCTAACACATAGGAATTCTCAACAAAGATAACTACACTCTACTACAAGGAGAATTCCTAGCAAACTAGGTGGTGCCACTCCATAAGCAGTATTTTAGAATTCCCTCCCCTAGGATTAATGTACATAAGACATAAAACTCTATCTAAAATTCAAATATTATTAAGTGAGAAGAATCCCATGCTTTTTGAACACTCACAATACAAAACACAAGTGTTGAAATCTAGATCACTTGGTTCATTCATTTAACAAAGGATCATAATTTGACATTCTCACTAAGGGGAATAACTACATGTGTTTTAACTTAATATTCATAACATTAGATACATAACAATGGTTAATTGTGAACAAAGGTGATTGGGGTTAATTCAATCCATTAAAAATTTGAATCTTTTAATAGTTTTATAAACTTCATAAGCGGACCTAGGTTTTTGAGGAGAAGGAGATGAATTTATATAGTTTCACACACACTTGGATGCCAAGAATGAAAATAAAAAACTATTTCAGGGAAGTAAAGTGGATTATATGGTCATATATCCCCAAACTTTCCATGACAGTAATGTCAGCCTACAACTAGTTTCATTAACAAGATAATAAGCTAGTGAAGTCTATCTCACTACTTACTTAGTATCAACAATGCAAGATTTGGTTTATATATATATATATATATATATATATACATATATATATATATATATATATACATATATATATATATATATATATATATATAAAACCAATAAATTCATATATATTACTTCTTACTAGTAGGAATAAAATATGATTAACATATGAATAATCACAATGCATACATTTAGTCCATCAAATGTATGAATGAATCTCCACAAAATTATTTATCACATAAATAATAGGCATAACAAGCACAATTTCTACCAACTAGGTATATTATATATTATAATGCATATTTTAAGTTTTTCGAGTAGATTCAAACATAGTATATTCTATGATAAGCACTAATACCATAGTCCATCATGTTATGTACACTCTACTCAATTTAAAATAGTCAGTCATAATAATTTCAAATAAACAAATAACTCATAATCTAAGTTATACCCTATATGAACATAATCTTTTATTTATGTGACTTGTTATACTTTTAGGAGAATTTTTGCATATAAATATAGTACCTATCCTTTGGGATTCTATGACTTATTTCATTAGTCAAAATCTATAATTATAGGAACACATTCTTATATATATACCATAATTGTTAATTTATGAATAAAAAATGAATAATATTTTTAGTGTGGATGTTATTATATGTTATGCATGGTGGATATATATATATATATATATATATATATATGAACCCTTGTCCTATTTGATTATTTAAAAATCATGAATCCATTTATGGCAAATAGAGGATACATTTGATGGTGGATAACACCTTCTAATAGATAAAATATAATTAGAGGGCATATTTCATGATAACAATCACCTTTGAATAGATCAAGGATGCAAAGGAAACTCAAGACAATAAAACAACATCAACTCAACCCAAACTTCAAAATCCACCAACAAGCATTGATACATGGATTTAAAATGCAGAGTCGACGTTGATGGTCTCAAAAAGAACAAAGGCACTAAACGATTAAAGGATAATCCACTATTGAAATCAACACAACTAATTTGATTTAAGTTTGTGGTCTATAAAAATTGTGAATATAACCTAAAATTCACCTCATGCCATTCCCACTCAGGATTAATTAAAATGTACTATAGTAGTAACCTCAGGGATATGTTATTTTAGTTAATCTCAAACTCAACTATTACTCTACTAGGATTAGTGAGTATATTTATTGTATCATCTAACAAAATTGATAGTAAAACTCATGTCAATTAGATATACTAATGTAGTCATGACATAGAGCCTTCAATCCAAATCTTCACTATATAATTGTGAACATAGAATATCAATTTAACTAGAATCACTCAAGAGTATATGAGATGAATTTTCACAGATTTTCCAATCTATATAGATGTTAAATGTCAATTTTACAATTGGTGATTATGTAAGCCCAAGTTATAGACATTGAATCCAATAAGTGCACATGTGACATACATTCTCAATTCAAAAGATTCACCGATATTATAATATTCACTGATATATTATGTGTACTATTTAATGTTCACTGATATAAAATATTCCACATGTACTATTACAATATTAACTGATATTGTATATGTGTATGGTATGATAGTTCACAACTTATATAATATATCACTAGTGATCATTCACAACCTATACTCACATTTTTTATTTAGAACCTTAAATGATGTTCCTTATGTTTTCCTATAAGACATCTATGCTGGAGTGGGGCAATATTAAAAAGGTAAGAAGATGGATTAATATACATACCTTAGTCATATTAGATATGTATCACTGAATAATAAAATCATTGTATATAAATCGCTGCACTCTCATAGGATTAATATTCTATAGATTTTTAAACTATTACACTGATCTCTCAAAATATGTATTTATATATAAATCAACACAAATGCACGCATGCACACACACACACACACACACACATATCAACATATAATCTCTCTATACCAGATACATATCACTATATATAAGATATTATATACATACTTAAATAGTTGTATATATACATAAATATATACCTAGACTAAATCCCTAAAAGAGGCCAAATAAATCTAGAAGTCTATATTTGTAATTATACAAAGTTTAAATAATTATATTTTTAGTTAGCCTAAAATAAACCAGACATATTGACACTATAAAAATGGCTATATATCTACTATTTATAGATCACTATTTTACATTGATGCATATAAAAATACTTGTTTTATGAATCATTTCAAGTATTATGATATTTACATCCTAAAACCTACATACTTGATAACACATAGTCACTTTGGTACATATTTTAATCAAGTTATCTAGATATCTATCAAGTTAGCAATTTAGATATATACGATCTAAATATTGAAATAGGTATATAATTTCTCTCCAATATTTACTATAGATACATTCTATGTTATACTATAAATCTACTATATGTCTACTATATATACATTGTATCTACTATGCATTTTTATAACCTAACATGCTTAAACATATAAATCTATTGATTTAATTAGTATGCCAATAGTCTCCAGGTATTTTGAAAGTGGTCTCCAAAGATTGATATTTACATTATTTATAGTTTCTATGTATATATTCATTCTTTATTGTTTATATATTTTCATAGATCACTATATGTTGGGTCAATATCAAATGGTTTATTCATACTTATACACATTTTTAATTTTAATTACAAACAGATCCATATATGTAACAAGATCACCATGCTTTGTATAGATCAAGACACAAAAGTTTGCATGAATTTTAATAGCATCACCTACCTTGTTATGGTGCCCAAACTAAAATAATATAATTTGGGAAGGAATACTCTACCTAGCTTGATCTGTATTCCCCTCTTAGCGCTTCCCTTCTCTTCCTCTTTCTCTCTTCTTATGAAGCTCCTCCCATAAAGCTCCATGCTTACCTTTTTTTTAATGATTCATATATTTTTGTTTTTTTACTTTCTTTTTCTAATTTGCCTTAAGACAAACTAAAAATACTTTTTTTATTGTATTTATAATACCATACCATTAGTTTATTTATTTTATTTCCTTTATGATATATATATATATTATTAACTTCATATTGGTCATGTTATCATTAAGCCATGAAGATTATTTACCTATGCTAAGTTAGTAACTAATAAATAAACCAATTGTTTATAATTAGGAAATACAATAATCCCTAAGTTAGAATATAAAAGTGAGGTCATAAAATTGTAAAGGTTTTCCATTAATGACAAAGGAAGAGGTTTTTGATATGTTGTCATTGATGTAAAAAGGGTTTGTTATTTAGTAAAGAATATGATCATTTATGTCAAATAATTTTTATGAACAGCTACAGACTACATCAGGTTTGCTACAAACTACATTAAGTTTGTTATGGATTAAATTAGGATTGCTATAGATTACATCAGGTTTTCTATGAATTACATCAGGGGTGATATGGACCACATCAAAATTGCTATGGGCTTCTCAAAGTTATTATGGACTACATCATTATTATAGACTACATTAGAGTTACTATAGACTACATTAGAGTTACTATAGACAACATCAAAATTGTTATAGATTTCATGAAGATTTATATGACCTACATTAGAGCTACTATGAACTTTATCAAGACCACTATAGACTTCATCAGCCTAATACTAAATGTATTCTAATGATTTCATGGTCTACCCCATCTTTGTTTCACTCAAGATGACCTATGTGAGTGAGATTTTATATAAACTAATGGAAATTATGTTTGCAAAAGAGAATAAATCATTATGTAGCTAACTATAGAGTTTTGTTTAGATGATCTTCAAGATATTTTTTATTACTATCCTTTATATAAGCAAGATTAAATTGTCCTTTTTAAGTGCAAAAATAGATAAATATTATTCACTAAGGAGTAGAGCAGAGGTCCATTAAGTACTGGATGGCTAGAGAGGCATGAATATGAAATCATCGAATGATTCATACATAATATGCTAAGAGACATGAGTAGATAAAGAAGAGAGGATATAGTCTTTGGAAATTAAAGAGTGAAGAAGAAAGAGAGCCTAATGTGTCTATATGATTGATAAGTAGAAAATTAGTAGATTAAATGTGAGGTTGATAAGTAGAGAGAGAATAATTGTACCATCATTTATTGATAGAAGCAATTGAGAAAGGTGGATGATTTGAAGTAAATAGGTTGGAGATTAGCAAAGGGTTTTGAATT